>JAJOOR010003465.1:0-68032 GCA_036250505.1 Solanum acaule
CTCACATACCTAGTAGGGATCACCCCCGACGATTTCCACGACGATCTTTGACGGAAACTCCTTGATCTCCTCTTCTTCTTCTCTTCTTTCTCTCTTCTTCTCTTCTTCACTCAAGAACCCTAACTCTTACTCTTTTTAAAATGGGACAAAAATTATCCACAATCAGCCTAACACAACAATATAACCTCAAAAGAAATAGCTAGGGAAAAGACCAAAATGCCTTCAAAAATTTCCGGACGGATTTCCCTGCCAACTGCCCAACTTCCAAAGGGCATAACTCACTCATACAAACTCGGAATTGAGAAAATTTGGTGGCGTTGGAAAGATCATTCCACGAGCTTCGCAAACATAACTGGAACTACTCCTAAATCATCCTGAGCTAGGAGTTATGACTGCTCAAAGCTGGCCAAAAATTCACTTTTTTTTCCACACTAGGCCAAATTTCCAGATTTTTGAATTCCTTCCAAAAATGACTATTTCCGATTCTAAGCCTCTTCAAAGCTATTTCAAATTGTCGGATGTTACATTCTCATTACATTGCTGCTAAATTGACATGTACAAGTTGGTAGTGTCTTGGTTTGCATTAGCTTAGTGATATGACCCTTGGTTTTTCATTGTCTTCTCCATAAGATATAACCTAATATCAATATTAGCTAGTTTGTATGAGTTAATTTAATTTCCTTGGAAATTATGCTTCAAAGTTGGTCAAGCTTTTAATAGTGTTATTGCTAAGTTTCTTGGATCAAAGTTATATAGCTTTGGATATTATTTGTTCGATTTATAAATCTGTTTGATTATGTGGTCAAGTAGCTTAGGATAGTATTAAATATTTCCTTTTATCTTTTACGGTGAGAGTAAGGAAATATTACTACTTTTTATTCAATTTTGTCTCTTGTTTAAGGTTGTAAAATGTCAAATTTGATCGAATAGTTAATTGATACTTATTTTTTTGTGTGTCATAGATATACCTTAATCCTTATTCCGTTATTTCTCTATTTTTTATATTAGAAACAACTTGTTTCAATATGCTTGCTTGATGTCCTTTAATTCAGATCTAAGGATATTTTTATCTTTTCAGTATTTTATTGTACGTGGCTTGTAGCAAATTGATTACGTGTCTTGTAGCAAATTGAACTGAGGAGTTACGTGTCCTCCATAGCAATATTAGAATAGTGACTGACCGCTTTAACTTTTTCATCTTCACATCCATTTTCTTTTGCTTCGTCTCCTCTTTTGCTTTCTCTGTTCTATTATTTTCTACTCGCAGTCTTAAGGTTAGTATTATCTCTTTGCTATATATTCACTTTTGTGCTCTCTTTTTCCATTGATTTCTGATTTGGATTTTTATGCTTGCTTTAGCCTTTGTTTATTCTGTGTTTTATCTTCTCCATTACCAGCAAATTTTCTTTTCTTTGGTGTGCTGCAGAAGGTATGCAATTGAATTTTTTAAAATTATTTATGTGTTTGCATATTTTGGGGGATTTTAATTTAATTTTTATTGTGTATGTTGTTCTCTAATTCATGTTGAAGAATGTCTTTCTAGCATTTTACATATTTTTTTGATTCTTGCATATATATTATGTTTTTAATGAATCTTCTACTAATTTTAAATGGATTATGCACCTAAGGTGTTTGGTAAACTTGACTTCTACATTTTTTTACTCATGATTATGTATTGTTTTTGAGGTGAAATGAAAATAACATTCTATTTGATTTAGTGATATAATCCTTGTTGGACAACATAACCTACAAAGAGATGCAATTGTTCAATGTAGTTTTGGAATAAACAAATCAGAAGGCCATCAACTTAGGTATCTTTTGTTTCATAACTGTAGAAAATTAGATTGTATATGATTTAGTCACTCACATTAATATTCTATGTTCATACATTATTTAGAGAGTGTTTGTATTGGCTCAAAAGTTAGGCAAATCTACTTTTAAGTCAATTTTTAACTTCAGGGAGTATTGACAAATAAAATAAGTTAAGAAGGGTTCGGTCAGGTCAAAAGTGACTTATAATAAAGTTAAATGACTTAAAATAAGTCAGAAACCAGAATTATGGGGAGAAAGTCTTTTTTGCTTTTTTATTTTTTGACTTAAAAGTCATTTCAATTTGATTTTCTATTTTTGACTCAAAATCTACTCTCTTTCTAAGCAAATCAAAAGACAATGTAAAAATATGTTTCATACAAAAATAAATAACTATTTAGATAGGTAACATATACAGACTATCATATATATTTTGATGAAAAATCACATTTTCATCTCATAGTATGTCTCTATGTATGGTAATTGAATGGCTACACTTCATATGATAAAAAATAAGTTAATATTTATGTGGTAGATTAAATGATGCGATTTTTCTAAACGTTAGATAGTTCTACATATATTACAAATGTGCCACTCTTTTTAATTCCTGTTCATATTCCATAGTGTTCATCTACATTCAAATGAGTTTTGGTTTTTTTAATTTTCAATTTCAGAATCTCTTAGCTTACATTGCCTCAATTCTCTTTTACTTCCGTCTTTCTTCCTTGCTCTTCTTTTCTTCTTTGTTCTTGATTTGTCTTATACTACTTTTTTGCATGAGGTAATTTGGGTATTGAGATTTTATCTTAAGGTTTAAAATTGGAATTTTAATAGTTTAATTTCAGAGATGGATTTGACAATTGTAACATTCATAGGTGATATGACTAAAAATACTTGATTTTGGCTCCATCCTTCTTCCCTTTGCATTCCGAGAGGGCTATCAAGGCCCAAAACTCATTTCTCCGAGTCTGTCCCCCTTCAAATTGATTGGTATAAATAAAGACATTGACGAACAAGTGTTGAAGGGCAGGAAGTTTTAAAAAAACAAGTGTTCAAGAGGTGAAAATAGGTTGTAATCATGTTGTATACAACAATATACACTGATATACAGGCCAATATACAGCTCGTATATATTTGGTATACGTGATATAGGTTGAAGGACATGATTACAGGGAAAAGAGAGCAGAATCACAGGTCTCGAGAGCAGAAAATGGATTGTATACATTGGTATACATATCTTGTATACACCGGTACACATGGGCCAAAGCCCAAGTGAACCAGCAGCAAGTTTGTCTCAAAGAAGGTCCAAATTCATCTTCTCCTTTATTCTCCTAGATTATTTAATCGTGATTATTTTTTTTTTAGTTTTTTTTTATTAACTCTAACTTTAAATGACATAATTGAAATCTCCAAAAGATGAACTATATTTTTTATGTTAGTTTATTTTAATAAAATTCATTTTTTTTTATCAATTCTTGTACTTTTATTGAATATCTCTAGTCAAAACTTTTTTTTATTCTCCAATTAATTTAAGATAATTTTCATGCTTTAATTGACCAATCGCTTTGAATTATTATTAAATTTAAATAACTTCTAATTAATTTGATTTTTTTTTGTCAAAATTCTAATCACATGCAATTTAATTCAAATGTTTCATTTTAATTATTTAGGTTTTAACTTTAAAAAACTAAATATAGGAATAATATTAGTGATTACTTGTTTATTTTCAGCTTATTATTTGTTTACCAAAATGCTATATTGCTTTGATTGAAAGGTTGTTAGTCAAATTTAAACTTGTGTTCCTTATTTATTTTTGAGACACTATTTGTTACTTCTTTTCTCACACTGTTATTTGCACTTTCTATCGAGTCTTTGGCCGTACACAAACACACACTGAACACACGAGGGGTGTTCTGCACTCTTCCGTAGCTTTCTTTAGATTTCTTAGTTTAAGAGCTGGTGCAATTAAGATAGTGCGCCTTCTCGCAATTACAAAGTCCTACTCTCAATAATCTAGAAAAAAAAATCCTACTCTAGAAATAGGTCATGTTGCATAGCCTTAGGCAAGACAATTTAAGATATTGTTGTTGCGTTTAGAAAACTATCCATATGTCAATGAGTTTCTTCTTTAAAACTCGACGACATATACTTTGTGTGGAATTGATATGAATGATCTAAACTACAACACTTAACAGATTCAGAGGAAATAAACTTATCCCATCCTTTACCTTTCTTTTAGATGAACATCAACCAAAACTTGTCGAATATCCAAATGGTTGTTTCAGCGCCACACATTCTATAGAACTAGTAGAGTAACATCCACAGAATACACGGAGCTGAGATTCGATGACACTTGGGAGCACTATTGTCACTTCTAGGGACACAAGGTGACAAAGTCTTAATTACTTAGCTAATGAGGTTCTGGGACCCAATTACTGTAACTTTCAAATTCTTAGATTTTTAGATCACTCTCACATTAGAGAAATTTAGTAGTTTTACGGAACTACCAATTAGAGGAAGACTGCCATTGATCTCATTAGCCATATGTCCAGGTGATTTTCTAAGTTTGTTGGAGTTGCATATATTTCCATCTTTGAGATATGTGGGTGGCAGAAAGGTCAAGCTAGACAATCTCTTTCAAAGGTTCGGACGTCTTGAAGGATATGATGTACATCAACACGAGTTTGCATGTATTCGTGGAGCATGGGTACATCTGAGGCCAATGGTATTCATTATGTTTTTTTTTTGGGAATCATTGTATTCCCGATGAGATTCCATTCCATCGATATCAATAGTCAATAGTTATGAGCATTTTTAACAATCCGCAAAGATATTCTTTGGTGCCTGTGATCCTCGCTAAGGTACTCCGTTCATTGACAACCTGCACAAGGGGGCACGACTTCTTCGGAGGATGCAATATATTGCTACAGATCTGGGCGAGAGAACATTTCTATCGTCGTGATCCACATATGGATTACTGCATAGACGAACATAACAGGATCAAAAGTCATGAAGATCGCCTCCGATATTAGGCGGGTGCGCCGTCAAGAAGGGAAGAGTGGCACACATTTTTGAACAACCTTACAGGAGATGCCATCCAATGGAAGTTTTCTTGGATAAGGAGATTGACATTTGCAAGGACTCTGTATTTGTTTTTTGTCGAGTTTATTGGACTAAGGGGCATTCAACCGTATGCATCTCTTCGAGTAATGCGACAATTTGGGTTGTCCAAGACATTCCACTATTGTCGATTATAAGATTACATGAGGACGCCTTCACTTCTGTCTCACTAGAGAAGATAAGAAATTTACAAGCTGAATGGGAATACATGGTTGATTTAAACCAGTGATATGATATTGTCTACTTTGGGCCTAGACCTGCACGACTTTAAAATGTGTTACTAGTTGGTAAGACATGTTTATTTATATACCCAACATCTCTCTTGTGTTTTTGCCGATGTGAGACTTCTAATCTTAAGTTGGGGCGTCATAGCTCGCATATAAAATAGTTAATGTGGCAATCAAAAAAGTCAAAGTTGACATTAAAGACCCAGAAAAAGACCAAGTTTAAATCAACCATGTATTCACATTCGGCTTGTAAATTTCTTATCCGCTCTAGTGAGCCTGAAGTGAAGGCATCCTCATGTAATTTCATGATCAACCATAGCGAAATGTCTTAGACAACTCCAAATTGCCGCATAACTCGAAGAGGTGCATATGGTTGAATGCCTCTTAGCCTAATCAACTTGATAAAGAACAAATATCGAGTCCTTGCAATGCCAATCCTCTTATCCAAGAAAACTTCCATTGAATCTCCGGTACATGATCGACCATAGCGAAATGTCTTGGACAACTCCAAATTGCCGCATAACTCGAAGAGGTGCATATGGTTGAATGCCCCTTAGCCTAATCAACTTGATAAAGAACAAATATTGAGTCCTTGCAAATGCCAATCCTCTTATCCAAGAAAACTTCCATTGCATCTCCGGTAAGGTTGTTCAAAAATGTGCGCCACTCTTTCTTTCCTGTCGGCACTCCCGTCCAATATCGGATGCGATCTTCGTGGCTTTTGATCCTGTTATGTGCGCCTATGCAGGAATCCATTTGTTGATCATGGCGATAGAAATGTTACCTCGTCCAAAATTTGTAGCAACATATTACATCTTTCGAAGAAGTCGTGCCCCTTTGTGCAGGATTTCAATGAACGGAGTACCTCAGTGAGGATCATAGGCACCAAAGAATATCTTTGCGGATTGTTAAAAATGCTCATAATCATTGGGAATATATTGATGTCGACGGAATGAGACCTCATCAGGAATACCATTATTCCCAAAAAAATCATAATAAATACCCTTGGCCTCAGATGTACCATGCTCCACGGGTACATGCAAACTAGTGTTGGTGTTCATCATATCTTTCAAGATGCCCAAATCTTTGAAAGAGGTAGTCCAGCTTGACCTTTCCGCTGTCCACATATCTCAACGACGGAAATATATGCAACTCCAAGAGACTTATATAATCACTTGGACATATGAGTGATGGGATCAACGACAACCTTCCTCTAACTGGTAGTTCTGTAAAACTACTGAACTCCTCTAATGTGGGAGTGATCTCAAAATCTGAGAATTTGAAAGTTATTGTGCTTGGGTCCCAGAACCCCATTAGCTGAGTAATGAAGACTGTCACCTTGTTTCCCTAGAAGTGATAATAGTGCTCCCATGTGCCCTCGAATTTCAGCTCCATGTATTCTGTGGATGTTTCTCCACCAATTCTGTAGGATGTGTGGTACTGAAACAACTATTTGGATATTCGGTAAGTTTTGGTTGATGCTTATCTAAAAGAAAGGTAAAGGGTGGGATAAGTTTATTTACTCCAAATACGTTAAGTGTTTTAGTTTGGATCATTCATTTCATTTCCACACAAAGTGTATGTCGTCGAGTTTTAAAGAAGAAACTCATTGACATGTGGGTAGTTTTCTAAACGCAACAACAATACCTTATATTGTCTTGCCTAAGGTTATGCAATATGATCTATTTTTAGAGTTCGTTTTTTTCCTAGATGATTGAGAGTAGGACTGAGTAATTGCGAGAAGTCGCACTATCTTAATTGCACAAACTCTGAAACTAAGGAATTCAAAGAAAGCTTCGGAGGAGTGCAGAACACCCCTCGCATGTTCAGTGTGTGTTTGTGTACGACCAAATACTCTATAGAATTTACAAATGACAGTGTGAGAAAAACAGTAACAAATAATGTCTCAAAAATAAATAAGGGACACAAGTTTGGATTTGACTTGCGACCTTTCAATAAAAGCAATATATCGTTTTGGTAAAGAAAATAATAAGCTGAAAATAAACAAGTAATCACAAATGTTATTGCTAAATTGAGTTTTCTAGGGTTAAAACATAAAAAGTTCTGGTAGTTGATTTTTTGTCATTAAAGTAGGATCCTTGGTTTGAGGTTTATGTAGAAACTATAATTGATGTAGCTTGGATATCCATGCCAGATCTGCCACCAAATTTCATTACAGAGGAAGCAATTTTTAAATTGCTTTTGCTGTTAAAAGGAAGCCTTTAGAAGTAGAAATGGAAACAAAGAACCAGACAAGACCAAGTTACTAAGGTGCAAGTTGAAGTAGCTTGGTAGCAAAATTACCACATAGACCTTAAATCAACGAAGAAAATGAAAATACATGAGAGCTACTATCATTGTGGATCACTATACAATACGATCATATGCCAAAGTATTGTAAAGAATGTTGTCTGAAAGGGCATGATGAAAGAGAATGTTGGAATATTCATCCTGGATTACAAAACAGGGATGAGCAAGAAGGGACAATGGAGAATAGCAGTAAGCAAGATGAGAAAGAGTTTAATCAAGAGAGAGTACTAACTAGTGAAAAAGTTGTGGCAAGGAAAAGCAAATACATGAGAGTACTAACTAGTGAAAAAGTTGTGGCAAGGAAAAGCAAATACATGAGAGACAAATACGGGCATGTAGTAGGGGAAGTGGATGATATAGAAGCATGAGGCATTGAAGTGACTAAATGTGTTTGATGCACTCAAGAGTGCTGATAAAAGACAGGAGGAAGAAGGAGAGATATAAAAGAAAGAGGAAAACATAAAGTAATGGGTGAATCAGAAGTTTGCAAAAAAAAAAAAAAAAACTTATAAAGGTCCTAGTGAGGAAAAACACAATAATGAGGTGATCAATACAACGTTAACTGATAAAGTAAAAAAGGAAAAAAGAGAGAGGGGAAGGGCATGTTGTCTATGAGAATAGTTTAAGCAAGGAGCACACTAAGAAAATTACTTTATTTATCATGCTACTTATGTGATTTAAATTGTCAGGAAGTTTGCTTCAAAATAGTTATTAAGAGAATGACTTTATTTATCAATGTTACTTATGTGATTTAGATTGTCAGAAAGTATGCTTCAAAATAGTTATTACTATATTTGACATTGCTCTTTTGTTTTATTGACTTGCTATTTTTAAATATTTCAGTATTTTCAATGAATAAAAGTTCATATGACTTGTAATAACCTAAGTTGAAGTTTATATTAGTTTATTTTTTATCGTAGTAGAAATTGATTTGTTTTTGCTAGAGAAGTTCATATGACTTTTTCCAAAATTATTAAACTTCTCAAAAGTTAGAGAATTTTCACGATTTATTTTTTTGATGCTCAAGACAACGGAATGACTTTATTTATTAATGCTACTTACGGGATTTAGATAGTCAGAAAATTTGCTTCAAAATAGTTGTTACTATGTAAACATTGCCCTTTTGTTTTAATGTTTTAGTATTTTCGACGAAGAAAAGTTCATATGACTTCTAATAACGTCAGTTGAAGTCTGTATTAGGTTAATTTTATTATTTTTTTAATAGCTAATTTTTGTGAGATATATATATATATATATATATATATATATTTTTTTTTCATTAATGCAAACATTATATATATAACTTCAAAATATATTATTTTAAAAATTTTCGAGTTTTTTTTTTTAAATAACTCACAACATATGTGAAAATATGTGAACAAAATAAATTCTATATTCAGTAATATATGTATCACCTCAGGTGTTTACGGTTATCCATCGTTCCGTGTTGAAGGCTTACAAGCCTAAATTTGAGAATTTTATTGTAGCACTGCACGCAATTTGGTAATATTGTATTTAAATTAGAATTTGATAAACATATATTTTGTTGTCTTAAAAAAATGTCTTGAATATTTGTAAAAAAAAAAGAAATAAAAATAAAAATAAATAAATCATTTAGTTACGATATATTTGGATATGTATTTATTTAGGGCAAGTTACAAAAATCACACACTTTTAAGGCAAAATTACAATATATCCCTTAAAACTTTATAATTATAGAAATTTCTCAAACGAATACAATAATATAAGCGCTGATACATTAATTTGATGCGTGAGATACATTAATTGTTAAGTAAAATATATTACATTTTATACATGATACACTAATCTGATGTACATTTTATACATGATACATTAATTTGATGCGCGAAATACATTAATCTGATGTGCGAAAATGAGGGATTTTGGAGATTTGTAAAACTTATAGGGGATAATGGTAATAAGTAAACTAAAATGTGAGATTTCTATAATTTTTCCATTTATTTTTATAAGAGTTTTTATTAATTATTGTCATTTTAACGGAAATAGTATATTTTGTTATGTTTAAAGAATTATTATTATATGAGATAGGTTTTAAGTATTATTTTATTTCGCGATATTAAATTTCTGCACGAGGTGCGAATAATTTTACTAATTGCTATATATTTAGAAAGTTATATATATATATATAAAAGGTGCCCGTGCAAGGTACTGAGCATATTGTGGAAACAAAAATACCTGTGAAGAAAGACATGCAAATATGCAACATGATTAAAATAAATACTGACATAACATATTTCATAGTATGTTACATGCATTTTGCGGAATGTTATACAGGGAGCTAAAGGCCAAAACAAAGACATGTAGGTAATTCCATATATATATTGAAAGTTGGGAGCTTCTAAATTGTGGAATCTCTCGACAAAAGTAGGTCCTTTGGGGTTGAAACTTCTTTGTGACATAAAAAAATAAATTGAAGTAGCAAACTAGCACAATTCAATAGATAGCAAACAAAAGTGAGAATGCATGTAAAACCTTAAATTACAGAAAATAACACATCACTTTGGAGATGCACTATTTGAATTTGGAAAATTCAATTGACAAAACCATGATGGTAAATTCTTTATTGCAACGTTGAAAAAGATATAACAGACTACATCTAATGTTCATATATAGGGGAGATTCTTGATATTTATGATACTTCATCATCTATGTCGGTCGGTGTTATTGGTATGACATTGTATATTGAGCCATTTACTATGAGAGAACCTTAAAATTTCTAAGTGCAAGATCCAATGCAACTATAAATTTTACTAAATTATATATCTGTGCTCCAAAATTTGAGTTGCAAGACTGCAACAGTCCTCCTCCTTATTCAATTCCTCACTTTGCCATTAGCTGAATAGTCCAGTTTGATGCTTCGATATGATTTTGTTGTCTTGCACGTATGAATTGAAGCTATAGGTTCTGAAAAAGCTAGCGTACAATGAGTTGCCAGACCTTATATTTTTAATAATAACTTGTCGTAAATTTAAGTCAAATGTTGATTCACAAATGTAGAGATCGGAAGGATGTCATCATTTAATCTATATGCATAGATATTAATCTTTTTGGCATGATGTCTTTCTTAGTACCATTGATCCAGCAACCTAGAAACTTTGACATTTGTAATAAGAACAAAGTTATAGCCACCTAAATCAACATTTATGATATGATGAGACGGTAGATCTGATTATACCACATAGTTTCAAGTTACTTCAAGCGAAAAACGAACTTACCTCATTTAGAATGAGCCCTTTTGCTAACACCCTAGACAACAATATTTGTTACCGAACAATTCTGCAACGAAGTCTAAAGGGAAAAAGTAAACCAACTCAAAACAAAAAATCGATAATTTTTGCAGATCGTATTGCATTCCATAGAAGGAACTACATATCAAAGAAAATAGGGGCACTTAGGAGTTCCTATTACAGATTCAGTTGGAAATCCAAAGTTACATAATAAATGATGAAATACATTGGTCAGACACCGAATTAAAGAAGATATCATGGTCGTCAATGCAGATCATACACTCAAAACAGAGAGTTGCTCTATGAAGTACTCAACAATATCTTTCCTCAACATATATCAAGCACAGAGTTAGCAATTTGCAATCTACACAAACACATGTATGTAAACTACTCCAATCTGATGTTATTCAACATTTTATAAGTCTTTTCATTTATGCAGGAACGTCCTTTCGTGTTGGCGTATTGTGCAATGGTTCTTGCTCTGAATATTTTCTTAGTCACTTTCATGCGGATCATTATATCGGCCTGACCAATATTTGGACTTACTCAGACAATCTAAACTTAATAAACCCACTTGTAAGGGCAACATTCTATTCATGGTAAGATAAATTGATGCTTCATGTTGGGTCATGGAGGGTGATTAAGGCGTCATGCGGAAGCTTATAATTTGCAAATCATATAGTTGATAAATCAGATAACAAAAACTTATACTAAAAATTAAAATATTATTATATCAAAACTAATATAAAGAAAAATATTGAAACTTTAGACAGAATAAATCTCCCCATAAACAAGACTCTTAAATAACTACATTGTGGATTCTATTGTTATTGTGTTAGAAGAAACAAACCTATATTTATAGAGTCCTAAAACCTTTTCTTACTAGAAAAGGAGTCCTAAAAGGAGAGAATAAATCAAATATGAAAGAATATTATATTTTCCTTTCAAGAAAAGTAAAAACATTTATGATAATGTTTTGTTTTTTCTTAAAGGAAAAATAAATCTTAAATTATGGTAAGAAAATCAGAGTAAAACCCTAACACTTCGTGAGAGGTTTAGATCTTACATATTTGTATTATTTACTGTATGTTACGACTGTTTTTTCTAGCTCCCAGTTCGCTGAGCTATCGAATCAACCCTCCTACTTCACCAATTTTTTGCAGTTGTTCCATATAGTGAGCATTCTAATTTTACAAAGCTGCGGGAACTTGTGCAGGTTAAGATGTTTTTGTGCAATTCTTTTTGCCTGTTGAATATTTAGTTAATGTCATCAATGTCAACTTCTACCATCTCATCTTAATCTTACTTATTTCAAACTATTTCACAAATCAAAACAATCGATAAGACTATAATCATAAGGATTAGTTAACATGAACAACAAAAAGAGGGAAAGCTAAGGTCACTCATGAGTGAGCTCTCTCGTTTTTTTTTTTTCCTTTCCATGTAATTATTTACCTCTATTGCGATATCATTCTTGAATCATAAACTTAAGAAGTTCTTTATCAAGGTTAAAAAGAGCCAAATGTCTGAATATATATAAATTCGAAGAGGACTTACTTGCGAAGAAGAGAAATATAAAAATTAAGCTGATGTAAGCGTATTATAGCACATCCTCGTGCATCAGTTTTCTTAATTTAAGATACAGGAAACAACTTGAAGCATGGTTAGCAAAAGTATTTTTGATACCTCGGCTATTTCGAAAGATTGATTAATTTTGCCGTGATAAATTTGTATTTGTACCAAAAGAGATGCCGATAAAATGCGATTTGAAGTATTTTTACCAGTAATTTTCTAAAGCAAGCACCATTAGAGAACAATCACACATTAAAGTATCTATTTGTAGATATACATGTGAAGATTAGATAAAAAAATACAGGAAAATTTGCTCACAAACAAGGACAATCAGAGAAATTAGTTGGAGAAACACTTACCACAACAAAGAGCTTAGACCTAAGACAAATTAGCCACAAAGTATATATATATCTTTGAAAGAAATCCAGTGTAGAAACCTGGATATAGCTGAGACCGAGAGAAAAGTTGGAGAGGGAGAAACATTGAAGCAAACGGGAAGAAGTAGTGTACCAGTTTGTAAACAGTGAAAAGTCACACATCAGTTATGTGTTGAACCACATGGAGTATGTTAAAAGGACAGCTGAAAAGTAAAATTACGAAAACACCCTTAATTGTCCGAAGAAACCCTCTCTTATATAAAATGATGATGATGATGATATAACAACATACCTACATAGGTGATTAAACAAAATTGAATATAGGGTTGCCATCTCCACTTACACGTGGAAGTGGAGGACAACAACAATCAAGATGATGGGTACCATCTTTCAAATTAATAATGTATATATATATCCCCCATTATATTTAATATAAATTATATAGTTAGTGGGTTAAGAGTAACCCCACCCCTTTACTTAGATACACACACCTATACTTCAACAAATTTTCCTCCATTCTATTTCTTGGTGATTTATAACAAGTAGCTAAACCCTTCCATTTTACCATCTGTACATGCACTTGACCGTTGAACTCAATTGATGGAATTTTTTTTTTTTTGATGTTATAAACAATTTTGGAAGAACTCGACTATCTATATCAAATTATTCGAGTTCAAATTCAAGGTATGTTAAGGTAAAATTCTCTTTTTCATATCGCACGAAATCTAAAAAGTTATAAATCATCGAATGAGTTGTTTTTACTATTCTATTGCTAGAAAGACCATTTGTGAAGGGCATGTTGGGATATATACTATTAACCATATATGTTAAGATATAATATTTACTATAGAACAATTCTTTATTTAGTTTTAATAGATCATACATTCATTTATGGTGTCTGTTTACTTATATTGTCACGCCTCGAGACTATACCCTGGGCGGGACTGGCACTCGAAGACCATTGCTGGCCCCAAGCGAACCCTTGGCCTGACTTACTTAACTCAACAGAAGACTTAAACTCAACAAAGATAAGTTCATATAATAAACTGGAATGTTATAAAGGAACATTCAATTGGCCATTAAGGCAAACTCAAGTCTCAACATGGAATAATGACAATGAAAAGACTAAAGAAGTAACATCTGACTGTCTATGAAGCCTCTAATAACAACTGAGATGGATGTTGGGACAAACTCCACAACATCCTAATGAACTAAACTAGAAAACAATGAAATGGATCCTCCAGAATGCAAGGAGGCTCACCAACAGACTCTGAACTGCTCACTGGATCAACGATGCACCGGAATGCCGATCCTAGTTACCTGCGTCTGCATCATAAGACGATGCAGGGCAACTGAAATCATTACATTGAATGTACGAGTATGCGAGTTGGAATGCTAAACATAACATAGGCTTGAAAAGGATCTGAAAGAAATACTTACCTTGGCTCTTCTCAATTCGTGAATACTTAACTGAACTCATTTCATTATAAAGCAGTTTAAAACAAGTGCAATATAAAGAAAAAGAAAACTGTTTAAAACATGCTATCAATTCATAATCATAAAATCATAAAAGACATATCATGATCCCTCTCAAAGTCTACTTGTGCAATGCATGAATGAAGTACCATACCCCTATCCATACTAAGCGAAACCCCTTGAGGAACCATGCAATTACTGTTGTGGGAGTTTCTCTAACTGACAACCATTACTTAAGAAGTATAGTGATGATACAACGTTATTAGCCCCACGCTGCTCGGGCCATCCTATACCTTGCCATGGTATAGGACCTGAACTACTAAGTGGATCCACTAGTCTATGCAAAAAGGAATCATCTAAAAAGTATGACCCTTCTCTACCCAGGATGGCTACATGGTTTATGTAGACTTGAGTTAATATGAACTCGCATCCCTATATCGGTGCTCAATACTACTCCCAAAATATACTTAGCTCATATATTTTTAAAACAACTTCTTTCTTTGGTTTGAGATAATTACTCAAAACTTAGCTTAAAAGCTTCTTGGAATCGATGTTCCCTTTTCTTGCTCAAATTTGAAAACATTTATAAACTCTTAGGGAATACTTAGTTCCCTTATAGCTTCTTTGAGAAATGAACTCAACTCTTTAGTCTTCGCTTAACTTGAAACTTTTAGTCTTAAAACAAAGTTAAAACATTTGTGAAAGACTTTTTGAAAACTTTAAGAACTTATCTTAACTGGACTCTTGACTTCTCTTGACTTTGATCTTAACTGCTCTTGACTTGACTCTTAACTGATCTTGACTGGACCTTCACTGACCCTTGAATTGAATTATGGATTTAAGGATTAAGATTTGTTATTGGAAGGATCTCATGATGTTTAGGAATGACTTTGAATAGGTAAACCTGAGAAAAGTTACGAAATCACCGTCTTGGAACAAGTTCGCGACGCGGAGACATTTATGAATAAATGCTCGTGAAATTAAATTTTGAGACAGAGGAGTCCGCGTCCTAACCACGACGCGGAGACAATTTTTCTTCACTGGTGGAGCAAGTCCGCGACACAGACCTACGCGCCAGAACCTGCTCGATTTTTCCTTCTTTGTTTTCCAGCCCTAAATCACCTAAACTCGATTATAGAACTCAAATTCATTTTAGATCCCAATACCCAGCATATGTATTCAATAACCTAACTTAATACAACCCTAAAACTCAACATAAAGATCTCAGAAATTCCTCAATTCATCCAAATTCAAGAATACATGTCAAGAACATCAACTTTCAAACTCTTTTAGGACAAATTTCGCTGAACTAAACATGTTTGGCGCGTGGGTGAATGAACCCAACGCTATGAGAGACTCACATACCTTGTAGGATCAATTCCTTCGCGAATCCACAACCAAAATCGATCATTCTTGGCGAATCTTGCTTTTCTTCTTCTCCTTTCTCTTGTGTTCTTTCTCCAAAAACCCTAACTCTAATTTTCAAAAGCGTAAACTGCACTAACTCAGTCTTGACCCCAATTATCTTACTAAAAAATGGATTTAATCAATAGGGTAGTGAAACGACTAAAATACCCCTTAAAAATCCGGATTGAACATTTCCTTAATCCAACAACCCAACTTCCAAAGGACATAACTTACTCATACGAATTGGGAATCGCAAAAACTCAGCGGCGTTGGAAAGATTATTCCACGAGCTTTCCAACCATATCTAGAAGTACACCTAACTCATCCTGAGCTAGGAGTTATGACCGTTTGGAGTTGACCAAAAAACTCATTTTAACACCTTTACCAAATTTCCAGATTTTTAAATTCTTCCCAAAAATGACTATTTCCAGATTTTAAACTTCCTTCTGGTTCTTTCTAGTTGCGAGATGTTACAATATCTCGCCCTTGGGAACATTCGTCCTCGAATGAGATTTCTCGTACTAGGCTTAAGGTGTAACATCAAATTCACACACCCAACAAGCAAATGCAAACAAACAACATGCTCACTCATAATTTAACGAGAACTAAGAAGAAAATTAGTACCTTGATCTGCACTTTCTTCGGATTCAAAGAGATGTGGATATCTCTTCTTCATATCCTCCCCAGCTTCCCAAGTAGCTTCCTCAACAAATTGGTTCCTCCAAAGGACTTTGACTGATGCTACCTCATTTGTTCTCCACTTGCGAACTTGGAGATCTAGAATCTGAACATGAATCTCCTTATAAGATAAGCTATCCTTGATCCCAATATTTTTAGTTGGTATGATCAATAAAGGATCGCCCATGCACTTCTTCAACATGGAGACGTGAAATACCGGATGAACCACTGCTAACTCTTGTGGTAGTTCCAACTCATAAGTTACTTTGCCAATCCACTTGGCTATTCTATAAGGTCCAATATATCGGGGACTAAGTTTCCCCTTCTTACCAAACCTCATAACCCCCTTCATGGGTGAAACTTTGAGATATACCTAATCATCTACTTCGAACTCTAACATCCTTCTCCTAACATCAGTCTAGGATTTCTGATGACCCTGCGCCATTTTCAACCTCTCTTGAATCACTTTGACCTTCTCCATAGCTTGATGAACTAGATCTGGTCTTATCAACCCTGCTTCACCAACTTCAAACCATCAAATAGGAGATCTGCATCGTCTCCCATAAAGAGCTTCATAAGGAGCCATCTGGATAATAGAATGGTAACTATTGTTGTAGGCAAACTCACTAAGAGGTAGGTGATCATCCCACTTACCCTTAAAATCAATCACACAATCTACCTTGATACCTCAAAAAACCCCTTGTTCAAAAGCCATCACTTTTTATTTATGAACACTTGCCTTTAATTCAAGTAGAATAGGATCTTGGTCTCGCTCCTCTTTTACTTCTGACACTAATGATGATTCAACCCCATTCATAACCACTACTTCTCCTTCTGTGGAATCTATTAGTCAAACTCCTAGTCGTGCAAGTCTATGCACCTCTTTTGCTAACTCTTTCTTATCTTCCTCAAAATGGGCGGTACTACCCATAGCCAACCTGATCAAGGCATCAACAACAACATTAGCCTTACCTGGGTGATAAAGAATACTCATGTCATAATCTTTGAGTAATTCTAACTACGTCCTCTGTCTGAGATTAAGCTCTTTCTGACTAAACACATACTGAAGACTTGTGATTGGTGAACACATGCACATGAACACCATAAAAATAATGACGCCATATTTTCGAGGAAAATACTACGACAGGCAACTCTAAGTCATGGGATGGGTAGTTCTTCTCATGAACTTTCAACTATCTGGAGGCATAAGCTATAACCTTGCCGTTCTGCATTAACACACAACCCAAACCAACTCTCGATTCACCATAGTACACCATAAAACCAAACCTTGAGTACCTTCTGGTAAGGTTAAATCTAGGCAGTAGTCAACCTCTTTCTCAATTCCTGAAAGCTTTTCTCACAAGCTTCAGACCATTGAAACTTCACTGTCTTCTGAGTCAACTTGGTCAAAGGAGATAAAATAGACGAGAACCCTTCGACGAGCCTTCTATAATAGTCAGCCAACCCCAATAAACTCCTAATATCAATTGGAGATGTGGGTCTAGGCCAATTATGCACTGCCTCTATTTTCTGAGTATCAACTCTAATTCCCTCTCTAGACACAATGTGGCCTAGGAATGCCACAGATTCAGGCCAAAACTCACACTTAGAGAACTTGGCATACATCCTTTAAAGTCTGGAGAACTACTCTGAGATGACTACCATGATCTTCTTCATTCCTTGAATAGATTAGTATGTCATCAATGAGGACGATAACAAACATATCTAAATAAGGTTTAAAAACTCTATTCATAAAGTCCATGAACGCTGTGGGTGCATTAGTCAAACAAAGGACATGACCAAAAACTTATAATGACCATATTTGCTTCTGAAAGCTTTCTTTGGAATGTCACATTCCCTTACTCTTAACTGATGATAGCCTGATCGGAGGTCAATTTTTGAGAAACAAGAAGCACCCTGAAGCTGATAGAAAAGATCATCAATCCTTGGAAGAGGATACTTATTCTTGATGGTAACCTTGTTCAACTGACGATAATCTATACACATCCTAAGGGAACCATCTTTCTTTCTCATAACAAGATCGGAGCGCCCCAAGGTGAGACACTTGGTCGAATAAAGCTCTTTCTCTAAAAGGTCTTTCAACTGCTCTTTAAGCTCTCTCAACTCTGCTGGTGCCATTCTATATGGCGGAAAAGATATCGGATGAGTATCTAGAAGAATATCTATACCGAAGTCTATCTCTCTCTTAGGAGGGACTCTGGGAAGATCATCTGGAAAGACTTTTGGAAACTCTCGTACTACTGAAATTGACTGAATATGAGGAGTCTCAACACTAAAGTCACTAACTCGGACTAACTGATAGACACACCCCTTAGAAACTAACTTTCTTGCCTTAAGGTACGAAATGAAACGACCCTTAGACACTGCAGAACTGATTTTCCACTCTAAGATTGGCTCATTTGGAAACTGAAACTTGACTACTCGAGTTCTACAATCAACTGAGGCATAACAGACATGAAGCCAGTCCATACCAAGAATGACATCAAAATCTACCATGTCTAACTCAATTAAATCAGCCATGGTACTCTTGTGATTGACGGAAACGGGACAATCACGATAGACTCTCTCTGTTAGAATAGACTCACCAACAACCGTAGAGACACTGAATGGTTCACTAAGTTGCTCAAAAATAACATCAAAGTTCATAGCAACATATGGAGTTACAACAGATAAACTCGCTCCTGGATGTAGCAACGCATAAACAGTAAAGTCAAAGACTTGAATCATACCAGTGGTAACATCTGGTGAATCCTCTTGCTCTTGGCGACTGTTGATAGCATATAAGTGGTTTGTTCCTCCACCAGTACCGAAAGCAGCCCCTCTAGGTACAATCCTGTCTGGTGGAGCAACTGAAGAAGACTGTGCTCTATTGCCCCCTTACCGTTTCCTTGCATGTTCATCGGACACTCTCTCATGAAATGCCCAGTTTGACCACATTTGAAACAACCATTAGATCCCTCACAACAAATACCTGAGTGGTTCCTACCACACTTAGCACATGCAGGAGGCTTGCTACCCCTTTGTGCCATACTGAATTGAGAATAGGCAGGTTTAGCTCTGAAAATCTGGGACTCACCTTTGTTCCTAGGTGCAGGTGTACTCACATATGATGGAGCAGGTCCCTTTTGCTTCTGTTGGAAAGACGACTGGTTGGCATTACTCTTTTGCTGCCCGAACTCACTCCCTAATGTCTTAGCCCTCTTATTCTTTAACTCTTCTCTATCCTTCAGCTTATCCTTCTCAACTTGTTGCACATGGATCATAATCCTTGCTAGGTCCATATCCCCTATCAGCATAGCTGTCTTGCCTTCCTTGCTTGACTGATGAGACAACCCAGCAACAAATAAATTCATCCTGCTCCTCATACCAGCAACTATCTCCGGAGCATAGTGGGAAAGTTGTGTGAACTTCAGACTGTACTCATGAGCACTAATAGACTCCGAATTAAGGGTGAGAAACTCTCTTATCTTTGCCTCTTGCAACTCACGGGAAAAGAAACGTCCCATGAGAGCACTCTCAAACACAACCCAACTCACTATTGGCGCGTCCTCAGCCTTATTCTTTTTCCATTGGTTGGACCAGACTCTAGCGATACCCTTCAGTTGGTATGCAACTAGTTCCACCCTCTCAACATCAACAACATGCAATATCTCAAAATTTTTCTAAAGTACTTCAACAAAGTTCTCTGGATCCTCTGTGACACTTGAACCTGCGAAACTTGGTGGATTCATCCCTAAAAACTCAAGGATCCTTGAAGTATCAGCCACTTCCTATCGATTACTTCTCTGTCCAACTTCATGAGTCGCAACTTGACTTAACATCCGGATAGCTTTACAGAATTCATCATGATTATCTTACCCTTGAGGTTGCACAGGTGCATTAGGTAACTCTTGCTCCTCAACATTTCTCCTAGCTGGATGACCTCTGACTACTCTTCGTGGAGGCATGATTATCTGAAACATGCGCATGCACGAATTAGAGGGAAACTTTTTAGAGATAAACTCTAACACACGAAATGAGTGTGAAAGAAGTGAAAGAATTCCTAAATGTTGCAGCCTACTAATTATAGATGTGGCGCGCTTCACACCGATAACCAGGACTCTACAGACACGGCTTCATAGACTCCCTAGGACTCTTAAACTCTGAGCTCTGATGCCAAGTTTGTCACACTCCGAGCCTATACCCTGGGCGGGACTGACACTCGAAGACCATTGTTGGCCCCAAGCGAACCTTTGGTCTGACTTACTTAACTCAGTGGAAGACTTAAACTCAACAAAGATAAGTTCATATAATAAACTGGAATGTTATAAAGGAACATTCAACTGGCCATTAAGGTAAACTCAAGTCTCAACATGGAATAATGGCAATGAAAAGACTAAAGAACTAACATCTGACTGTCTATGAAGCCTCTAAAAACAACTCAAATGGATGTTGGGACAAACCCCACAACATCCTAATGAACTAAACTAGAAAACAATGAAATGGATCCTCCGGAATGCAAGAAGGCTTACCAACAGACTCTGAACTGCTCACTGGATCAACGATGTGCCAGAATGCCGATCCTAGTTACCTGCGTTTGCATCATAAGACGATGCAGGCCAACTGGCATCAGTACATTGAATGTACGAGTATGCGAGTTGTAATGCTAAACATAACATAGGCTTGAAAAGGATCTGAAAGAAATACTTACCTTGGCTCTTCTCAACTTGTGAGTACTTAACTGAACTCATTTCATTATAAAGTAGTTTAAAACAAGTGCAACATAAAGAAAAAGAAAACTATTTAAAACATGCTGTTAATTCATAATCATAAAATCATAAAAGACATGTCATGATCTCTCTCAAAGTCTACTTGTGCAATGCATGAATGAAGTACCATACCCCCATCCATACTAAGCAAAACCCCTTGAGGAACCATGAAATTACTGTTGTGGGAGTTTCTCTAACCGACAACCATCACTTAAGAACTATAGTGATGATACAATGTTATTAGCCCCACGCTGCCCGGGCCATCCTATACCTTGCCGTGGTATAGGACCTGAACTACTAAGTGGATCCACTAGTCTATGCGAAAAGGATTCATCTAAAGAGTATGACCCTTCTCTACCCATGATGGCTACATGGTTTATGGAGACTTGAGTTAATATGAACTCGCATCCCTATATCGGTGCTCAATACTACTCCCAAAATATACTTAGCTCATATGTTTTTAAAACAACTTCTTTCTTTGGTTTGAAATAATTACTCAAAACTTAGCTTAAAAGCTTCTTGGAATCGATGTTCCCTTTTTTTGCTCAAATGTGAAAACATTTATAAACTCTTAGGGAATACTTAGTTCCCTTATAGCTTCTTTGAGAAATGAACTCAACTCTTTAGTCTTAGCTTAACTTGAAACTTTTAGTCTTAGAACAAAGTTAAAACATTTGTGAAAGACTTTTTGAAAACTTTAAGAACTTATCTTAACTGGACTCTTGACTTCTCGACTTTGATCTTAAGTGCTCTTGACTTGACTCTTAACTGATCCTTGAATTGAATTATTGATTCAAGGATTAAGATTTGTGATTGGAAGGATCTCATGATGTTTAGGAATGACTTTGAATAGCTAAACCTGAGAAAAGTTATGAAATCACCGTCTTGGAACAAGTCCGCGACGCAGAGAAGTTTCTGAATAATTGCTTGTGAAATTAATTTTTGAGACAGAGGAGTCCACGTCCTAACCGCGACGTGGAGACAATTTTTCTTCACTAGGGAGCAAGTCCATGACGCGGACCTACGCGCTAGAATCTGCTCGACTTTTCCTTCTTCGTTTTCCAGCCCTAAATCACCTAAACTCGATTATAGAACTCAAATTCATTTTAGATACCGATACCCAACATATGTATTCAAGAACTTAACTCAATACAACCCTAAAACTCAACGTAAAGGTCTCATAAACTCTTCAATTCATCCAAATTCAAGAACAACATTCAAATTCAAGAACACATGTCAAGAACATCAACTTTCAAACTCTTTTAAGACAAATTTCGCTGAACTAAACATGTTTGGCGCGTGGGTGAATGAACCCAACGCTATGAGAGATTCACATACCTTGTAGGATCAATTCCTTCGCGAATCCACAACCAAAATCGATCGTTCTTGGCGAATCTTGCTTTTCTTTTTCTCCTTTCTCTTGCGTTCTTTCTCCAAAAACCCTAACTCTAATTTTCAAAAGCGTAAACTGCACTAACTCAGTCTTGACCCCAATTATCTTACTAAAAAATGGATTTAATCAATAGGGTAGTGAAACGACTAAAATACCCCTTAAAAATCCGGATTGGACATTTTCTTAATCCAACAACCCAACTTCCAAAGGACATAACTTACTTATACAAACTGGGAATCCCGTAAACTCAGCGGCGTTGGAAAGATTATTCCACGAGCTTTCCAACCATATCTAGAAGTACACCTAACTCATTCTGAGCTAGGAGTTATGGCCGTTTGGAGTTGACTAAAAACTCACTTTAACACCTTTACCAAATTTCCAGATTTTAAAATTCTTCCCAAAAAGGACTGTTTCCAGATTTTAAACTTCCTTCTAGTTCTTTCTAGTTAGGAGATGTTACATATATAGTAGATGATTTAGTGTGTAGAGTTTTAGCTTATACACATATGATTAAATCATCGGTTCTTATAAGTATAAAGTTTTTTGTTCACAATCTAGGATGGAAATTGGACATGCCATCAGTACGATTGTAGCACAAGATTATATTTAATTTATCTTGATTTTGGGAACGGTATAGTTTTAACTTCTCGTGCTAGTGCATTTTGTATGTATTGAATACAATACAGAGGGATTGACATAGTAAATGAGGCTAAACAAAGCCATCAAATGGATGTGCCCAGGCTCGAAATATTCTTCTTTCGTACCCAAGAGTAGCCCTATTTCTAATAGGAGCAATTCAAGCATTAATTAGTACTACCTCAGATCTAAAAGGAAAGGAAGGAGAATAAGGGAAGGTGCCAAGTAGTTGATTGCACATTACTAGGGCAAGGAATAAGATGTCTCAAAAGGGATGCCGAAAAAAGGCTTCAATTTAATCTGGTGCAAAGTCAGTAGTAGAGATAGTTGCTTTAGACTGACTGACAAAAACATATTCTCTTAACTGTTAAATGTACTTATATTCTTAATCCTGATATAACTATTATGATTTGTATATATTAATTATCGTTTTGATTTTTTAAAAGGCGAGATTTTGAGATGGGTCAATATCCCTGTTAGATTGGATAATAATAATATATATTGATGAAATAATAACTTAGTTGATGGAATCCATGTCTTGTTAGAGATTGATTGATATGCCTTTTTTGAGAAGCTTAAAAGTTTCATCGTGTCAAACCTTGCAAGTGAATTTTTGAATCTGACACATGAAATAAGTTAAGCACGACTCTAAAGGAAATTAATCATTAAATTAAATTCGTCAGTAATTTAATTTATTTATTCATATCTGTAATCTTAACATAGGGAATCACATAAGTGTTTAATGAGGAATTTTGAAATATAAATAGAGGAGTTTACGAATTTCTAGTGAAATGATTTGTAATTTATTATGGGAAGAATAATTCAAATTAATTATTTGAAATTATTTCCATTATAGGAAGCCTCAGTAATTAATTTTGTGGTCCCTATAGTGCCTGTATTTAACTAGAACTCAGAATCCTATTTAATTCTAAGGAAAAAAGAGGAGACTAGCGTGAGTTTTTCTTTTAAAAAGAAAAAGTCGTGTATTTTTATAGTTGAAGAAAATGGAATGTGTTTTGTTCTCCTCTTTGGATTGGGAAGAAATCTCTATAATTAGGGATTTTTCTAACCCTAGAAAGATGAATTAGTTTTCTATTCATACTTGTCCATCCAAGTATTGAGAGAGTTCGGATGTGAACTTGTGATCATTGTAGAAGACTGCAAAGTTGCCATCTATCTTGTGGATTCGTTTGAAGGTCTGTCTAACTTGTGGATTCACTTGAAGGTATCTGCTCACGCTTCAAGAGGTAATTCTTGGATTAAATTTCAGTAAGTTTATGTGTTCTAACATATTATATGTGTTCTAGCATAAACGATTTGGTTATCGATTATTCATGTAGCAGTAAGATTATGATATGCTTTCGCTGTGCATATAGTTTTCCAACAATTGGCATCAAGAGCCTTGCTTGCATCTAAATAAGTAACCCACCAAACGGAGAGGTTTCGTTTGGTGACTTGCATTTATTTGTATTGTCTCGGCAAACGCTACCTAGAATGATTTAATTCTTGTAACTTTGAATTAATTCAAGTACTAAACACGGTGGCAGTGTTTAATTTCCTTTTGGTGATTGGTGAAAAGATCATATCTTTCTTTTGATTAATAGAATGAATGGTGATAGAAAAGGAATTAAATAAAAATGGTGATAGAATGCTTGTTGGTTTCTGGACAAACAGTGCCTCTATTAGGTTTTAACAATTTTGCTTAAATTCCTTGGTCTTTTATTTTAATATTTTCAAAAGAATTATTTGGTGGGTCAGTTGGCTTATTAGCATGACGGTTCTAATAAGGGATAGTCACGTTTTTTCAATTAACAATTGGAAGGAGTGCAATTGCATGATGAGATGTAGTTCTTGAATTTTTCTGGACTACTTTAATTAAATGATCATTATTTTTTATCTCTCTCAAAGTGATTAACTCGTATATATATATTAAGAATATTATAATTAATAAATGATTACCATTAAGTGGTTTGTTTATTTGAAATTATTAGAAGTTCTTAATAATATTTATATATGTGAGATTAGTACATGAATTGAGAATTATGATTAATAAATAGGATTTATGAAAGTGATCTATTTATTTGAGTCATTAGAATACCCTCAATGCATCATGTATGGATTGTCCTAAGTGAATATTGGTGGTGAATATTTATTTACATGAATGGAGATTTACCTTAATATGCTAGTAATGCTTAATTGATTCATGAGAAGAGATATTGAGGTTTTCACTCAAAAGGAGAACAAATTATCTTGGATTCTCATACGTATTAATAGAAAGGACAATTTAATATAAGAAGGTGTTGTGTGTCTTAGACAAAGGGAAGACACACTGTATGCCTTATGCTCATTAGATAATTATTAATAGAGAATGAAAACCTTGAATCATGTTATTTTAATCTTTAACTATGCCTAAAACGGTTATTTTTCAAATTTGGTCATAGTTTACGTGATCATGATTTTTTTTTATCTCTGATTGACTTGAAATTTGATGGTTAGGTAGTTTGTTGGATTAATAGTTAATTTGAATATGACAAGATCATTCTTTATGTCAGCTATGTTTATGTTAAATTTGGAGTATGATTGTACATGGTTATTTAACATGAATTGATGTGTGATAAGAATGTAGGTCATGTTGTTTTAATTCCTAAAGATGCTTAAATTACTTGAATTTGAATTTGGTCATAGCTTTGGAAATAAAGATTCTTTATTGATTCCAATTGACTTGAAATTTGGTAAGCTCATTGATAATGTCCTAGTAAGAAGTACTCATTGCTATGTGGTTATAATTTTTGAGGTCGTTAAAAATGATTTTAAAGTTGTTCTTTGGAATTAAAATGTGATTTAGTAGGAATGACATCCTTTATATCGGTTTTATTTATGTTATATGTGGTACATCATTACACGTGATGAGTTAACATGAATTGATATATGATAAGGATATATATAGATCTGATTATTTTTTCTTAAATCGTTTGAATTTGAATTTGATCATAGTTTTGGAGATAAATATTAATTTTAAACTCTGATTGATCAGAAATTCGGTAGGCTCATTAGAAATGATCAAATTAATAATACTCATAGCTATTAAATGATTTAGCAATTTGAGGTCGTTTAGATGAGGTTTTTAGATGTTTTTGTGTCTTGAGAATTAATTTTGACGAAAAATTACTTGACTATGATATAGTGGTGATATACATTGTTCTCTATGGTCTTCATGACTAAATTTTAGTGAAGCATTAAGTTCATGTATTGGCTTTAGACCTTTCTCCATTTCAGATGAAATTAATACGAGTCACTAGATTTAATCTGATCTCTAATTTTGATAATCTGTATTGATTCTCCATATCTGAGTAATATATGATTGAATCATGGATCTAGTGACAATGATATTCACTTGGCTTAAATTAACATATACTCTCCATCTGAGTTAGCTTTTGTTCTAAATTTTTTGGAGTGAATAACTGACACCACATATGTATGTTGTATGAGTATTATTTTTCATCAAAATTTATCGTTCAAGATGCATGAATATCTATGAGTTATGTTCTAAATTTTAATATTGAGTGATACATAAACATATGAATTTTTATTGAAAAATAGCACTCAGATAATGTAAATAGTTTTTAGAATTTTATTCTTTGTTCTTGATTCGTGTATCTATTTCACAAATGATGATATGTTATAAAAATTTTCGAACGAAAAAAATTCTAAATTCTATTTTGACCAAATAACTCTTTAAACCGAATTGATCATAGTTTTGGAATATGAAATTAGGAACTCTGATTAATCTGAAATTCAGTATATTCATAAGAATGCCCTAGTAAGAAAGAAAAGATGAGAATCGTAGTCAAAAGATACAAATATGTTGGAAAGATGGAAGGTACAACTTCAAGGAAAGGGGCACACGTGAGTTAGTTGGGTTAGTTCTTAAGTTTGACCCACGTGGAAACTGAATGGACAAGCAGGTGAACTGTGTTAATAGGTCAGCTTAGAAAAAATTACGGGTACCCTTGGTCGTCCAAGGGAACCACCACTTATATATATGTGTGTGTGTTTTGTCGTATTTGATTAAATAATAGTGAAGTATTAATTTCATGTGCTGGCTTAGACCTTCCTCCCTATCAGATGAAATTGATACAAGTCACTATGCATTTAGTCGTCTAGTTTTGATAATCTATATTAACTCTCCTAAACTGAGTAATATATGATTGGATCAATGTAACTAGATGATTTTCACTTGAATTAAACTAACAGTAGACTTTCCATCGATTGGCTATTCGAGATGCATGTATATATATATGTATAAATGAGCCTTGAATTTTTCTATTTAGGATTATTCAAAATATTATGATCTATTTAATGTATTATATCTCATATTCTCAATAGACTTTACGCACCCACTTTGTACTACTTAAGCTTTTCTTTTGGAAGAGATAAGATATTTATTCAAAGAATGCATTGTACATGTACCTTATGTCAGAAAGAATTATTTTCAGTTTCTAACTAGATAAGAGATGAGTATTTAATATATTTTCTTGTAACTCTCCTATCATTGAGTTTGATGAATATTTTATTTCTTGTGGTATATTGATGCGTGTTTAGTATTATCTCTCATGAATTGAATTATATTAATCTATCTCATAAAGAAAAATATCTTTTAAATTGAATTAAACTTATTTGTACATTAGAGTCTAATTCATTTATTCTGAATAGAATTTTGAGGTTGGTTAATGGATGGACGTAACGGTTCATTGAAAGTGAAGTCACTACCAACATGTGAGTCTTGTTAAGAAGGAAAAATGATTAAGAGACCTCTCCTCTTAATACGGAAAAAGAGGTAGTGATAAGTTATAATTAATCTATTCTGATTTGTGCAATAAATGAGCATTTGGGCAAGTGGTGAATTTGAGTATTCTGAGTTACTCATGATATGAATATATATTTTGATGTTTTGTAAGTCTAAATGTCTTGATAAACTCAAAATATTTAAGACAAATGAAAATAACATCATGAAAAATATATAAAATCACTGTAATCTGATTGTAGTGACGTAAACCTCTCTGTAGAGCTTATAAGTCACTTATCTTATAGAATACTTGCATTTCAATTGTCTACACCAGACACTCTATAATAGATTAGTGTAGAAGAGAAAAGAAGTAGACTCTTATTAAGATGATAAGATTAATTATTGACTTATTATTAGTTATTTTGTTTCTTTTGGGATAGGTTCTAATAACTACATATCACATTCTGAATTCAATTTCTTTCAAATCAGTACCTTGAACAACTACAGAACTAGTTGGATTTGACGTAAGTCTAGTCTGTGACATGTTCAAATATAGGATTGTCCAGCACATGTGCTGAATGTGAGAATAAGAAAATTGGAATTAAGAATGGAATGTGTGTATTAATTGGATATCCTAAAGAATGAATGAATGTTTATTATAATGTCCTAAAGAAAATATAGCAATTGTTAACACAACTGTCTAATTTCTAGAAAAGCATCATTTAGTAAACCATGTTCCTAGAAGTAAACTTGTTTTACAAGAATTGAACAAAGAAATAACAAATGAGTCAATTATAAATTCAAACACTCAAAAACATCTAATGGGTATGTCAGAGTTGATGTTCCATTGCATTTAAGTAATGGGAGAAACGTTACTAGACATAAGAAAACTACTATCTCAAGTAGTGGGAGTGATGTTGAGCAAATTAAAACAAAACTACATGAAAAGTTGTTAATATTCCAATATCGAAAGATTTTGAAGAAAATATTAAGACTCAAGAACATGAAAGTGTGATTTTAGTAGTAGTACTTAGTCTTAGTGGGAAAATCATAACGAAGATTGATTTGTTTTGTATGCGTGAGAGAACTTTCAGGATAGAACTCCTGATAAGAAGTACACTTTTTGAGGGTTTCATGATAAGGTCTCTCAAGGTCGAGTACTAAATCAATTTTTTACGACGAAGCACTACTAGAAAAAATTGCATGAAAAAATAGCTTGGTAAATTCATTTGATAAGAAATAAATGAATGCCTGTGAAAGTTGTAAATGCATAGTTAAGAGTCTAAGTGGGAGATTGTTAGGGTATATACTATTAATCATGTGTTTAGACATAGTATTCTAACTGTCACGACCCGAGTCTACACCCTGGACGTGGCTGGCACTCAAGAACCATTGCTGGTCCCCAAGCGAATCCTCATTCTGGCTTACTACAAGTAGAAGACTAACTCAAGCATACAAAAGCTTAACACAGAATAAAATTCATTGAACTCAAATAACCAAGTCAGAATATAATCGTATATTCAACTAGCCAAAAATAGGCAACTCAAGTCTTTAAAACATCTAACAAGACAAATGAAACAGACTTCTGAAACTCTACTGTCTATCTATGAAGCCTCTAAAATGACAAAGATAGAAGTCGGGACAAGACTCACGACATCCTGACTAAACTGAAAGTAAATAGAACCCTCCGGAAGCAAGGAGGCTCACCATAGCAAACTCGAACTGCAAGTGGTATCAACGAAGCGCCTATTGATGATCTTGAATACATGTATCAATATCATGAAACGATGCAGGACAAATGTCTCAATACATGTAATGTACGAGCATGTAAGGGGAATTCTAAATCATAACATAAGCTTAATCTTGATAAGAAGGAACATACTTACCTTTTCAAAACTCTCTCAACTAAACCCAACTCAAGAATAAGCTACTCAACTCAAAGATACGATATTCAACTCAGTGAAATAAGACTCAACTCAACAATAAGGTATTCAACTTAGTAAAATAAGGCTCAACTCAATTATCAAATACTCGACTCTGGGTACTTAACTCTGGATACTCAACTCTGGATACTCAACTCTGTATACTCAACTCAACATAAAGCAAGAATATAGATACAATATATAAAACGATTTTAAAACAGTAGAAAACAACTCAATGTATTGAAGAATACAATAACAACTCAATTTGTATATAATAAATATAATATAACTTTGTGTGAGTTTCTCTAACCGACAGCCATCACTATGAGCTATGTGATGATACATCGTCTCGCCCACATTGCTAGAATTGACCTATATTTTGCAAGGATATAAGACCTCTCAACTAAGTGGATCAGCTAATCTATGCTAAAAAACATTAAGGAATCATCTAAAAAGTATGACCCTTTCTACCCACGTTTGCTACATGATTTATGGAGAGTTGAGTTATCTGAACTCTTCCCCATATCGGTTCTCAATACTACTCCCAAAAATATACTCAGCTCATTTGTTTAAAAACATAACTCTTTCTGTGGTTTGATAGTATTACTCAAAATCTTTCTCTAAAAAGAGATGTTACTCAAACTGCTCAAAACTCTTGAGAAAATCTCAGTTTCCTTCTCTTTTAAATGTGAAAACATTTACTCTTGGGACTACTTAGTTACAATATATCATTTTAAAGAAAATCAACTCGACTATACTCTTTCTCAACTTAAGTGCTTAGGTCTTAAAACAAGTTTAGAAAAAATTGTAAAAGACTTCTCAAAATAGGGTTCATGTCGAATGATGGACGTGAACGACTCAATTCAAGGTTTTCAATAACCATACGTAGAACTCAATACTCGGAACTCAACAACTCAGAATTCAAGAACTTCAATGATACTTCTCATTTCAAGAATGCTCAACTCAGAGGGTTCATGCGAAATTATGGACATCAACAACTCAACTCAAGGGCTTCATGATACTACTCATCTCAAAAATACTCAACTCATAAGGTTCATGCGGAATTATGGGCATGAACAACTTAAGTCTAGGACTTCATGGGTAACATGTAATAGTCTCATGATTAGGAATATAATCTCAAAAGGGTTAGGAACTCAATACTCAAGTCCGACTTTTTCTTCCTTATTTTCTAACACCAATTCACCTAAATTTGATTCTTTTTCTCAATTTCTCTTTAGATTCAGCTACCCAATACATGTACACAAGTATACAATCAAACACAACTCTAAAATCAACACGATTTTCTTAAGAACTCATCAATCTCATCTAAACTGAAGAACGAAAACCAATTTCAAGAACACAATTCAAGAACATCAAAACTTCAACGTTCTAGAACAAATTTAACGCTGAAATTGACATGATTGGTATGTGGGTGAACAAACCCAACACTATGTAAGCTTACATACCTCTTAGGGATCAAACCCATGGCGAAAATCCGCAACAAAACTCAAGAACCTCGCCGAACACCTTGATCCTTTCCTCTTCTCTCTTCTTGAACTGTCAACTAAAACCCTTGGCATATATTATGATTATAAAACTGAAACCAATCAGATTAGACCCCTAAAACATTACTAAAAATGAATTAAATCTGATTGGGGTAAGGAAAAGACCAAAATATCCTTTACTATTTTCGGGTAACTTTCCATATTTGGACAGCCCGACTTAAAACGAGCATATCTCCCTTATGTGAGCTCGAAATTTAACAAGCTCGGTGGTGTTGGAAAGATAATTCAAAGATATTTCATTGAATATCTTATGGGATACCTAACTCATCATTTACTGAAAGTTATGGTTGTTTGAAGTTGACCCAAAACTTAAGAGAACTTATGAATGACTTGAATGAACTCTCATTAGTTCGTTTTGGAACTCAAGGTGATGCATCTAGTGACCTTAACACTCAAGAAATTTTAAATTCGTTGGTAAAATCCTACTCACAACTTAGTTCAAAAAAATTTCTGGGGTGTTACAATATCTCCCCCTTCGGATCATTCATCCCCGAATGATGGCTGAACTGGGTATGAAACGGGGTTACTCTTATCATCTCTGTCATACCAACTAGAATTTCCCGCATTACTACTCGAAACCAACTAAGGGCTCTCATTTAAGTATTTCTCATAGTAAAATCTCATCCTCTTCTTCCTTCACATTGCTAACTTTAGATGGAATGACACACCATCACTATCACGATAAGATCATTAACCTTCTCTTTATAACATCACACCATTACTAAATGGACCTCTGAAAAGATATCCCACATACTCTTTGGAACTCATTACCATCTTATTTTCAAACATTTAAATTGATTTCTCATCTCGTCATCTCCCCCTTAGGTCTAAAGCTAACACTTGAAAGTTATGGACCTATTCCATCATTTCTAACTGGTATACATTCTCTTTTACTCAAACACTCGGGAGAAGTTTATCTCATGACTACCAAACTCTCCATAAGCAGGTACTAAGACCTCTTTCTAAGGTATTTCTCTTAACCTCTTAATGCTCTAGTTACTCTTGTGACTTGGCCACAATTCACTGCCCTTATCTAAAGGTTAGGGTTATTGCACCTAACATCTCAATTTCTCACATGCTCTATGTCAAGTCTACTAGATCAAATCTCAAGACTAACATCATCACCGTCATGTTGCCATTCTTTTGATCATGACACTCATCTCAAATTCAAGCTTAATGTTCATTACTAAATCCGAATATCAATATGATTGCTTACCTACTATACTATACCTCATTACTTGATCAGTTCTATAACCTTCTGAACATCATGACCCTCTCAAACAAATCATAAGCCTAGCTTAGATCTATCACTTTATGAATACTCTATGCTTCTATTCAACACATATATTTAGCCTCCTATAACACAATGACACATCGACATCAACTATATTCTGGTTAACAACAGACTTTAACTTATTCTTGACTAGTAACTATTTCTCTTCCTTCTATTAAGAACTGTCCACAACATTATTATTCCTTTTTCTACTCATAAAGGAACTCATTACTTATAACTTACTGGGTATACGATTGCAATAACATAATATACCCCATTACTATCTCCTTTCCTTAGATACTGAACCTCTGCATACTTTCCTCTAACTCTGGGCACTTTTACTACTACTACTCATGATCTCGTAACTCATGCTACCCTTTTGGGCTAAAATACTACCCAAGCTCTAAACATACATCCTCATAAGGACCTCAGCTGAAACAAGGCTTAGGGAAGAGAGTACAACTCCCTTTTAGCATAAATGCACGATTCATATGAAGGTGTTACTCTGAAACTCAACACTAAAACTCACTCATGGGCTTCTCTCAATCCCATCTATAGTGTCATGACTTCCTCAATACTTTTTCTAAGAATAACTCATCCATAAGGATTTCGGGCTTTACTTTTCAACCACCTCTAGTATGATGGGTAGTTTAATGATTATGAGAAATGCACGAGTATGAATAAATCTCTATGAGTTAGCTCTATTGAACGATTAAGAGTATGAAAGAAGGGAAACTTTTCTTAAATGTCTGTAGTCCCTCATTTATAGAAGTGGGTCCCTCACAACCATAAACAAGATCCTAAAGACATGACTTCATAGACACCCTAGGACACTTGAACTCTGTTCTCTGATACCAAGTTTGTCTTGACCCGAGTCTACACCCTGGACGTGGCCGACACTCAAGAACCATTGTTGGTCCCCAAACGAACCCTCATCCTGGTTGACTATAAGCGGAAGACTAACTCAAGCATACAAAAGCTTAAAACTGAATGAAATTCATTGAACTCAAATAACTAACTCAAAATATAATCGTATATTTAACTAGCCAAAAATAGGCAACTCAAGTCTTTAAAACATTTAGCAAGATAAATGAAACAAACTTTTGAAACTCTATTGTCTATCTATGAAGCCTCTAAAATGACAAAGATGGGAGTCGGGACAAGACCCATGACATCCTGACTAAACTAAAAGTAAATGGAACCCTTCGGAAGCAAGGAGGCTCACCATAGCAAACTCGAACTGCAAGTGGTATCGACGAAGCGTCTGTTGATGATCCTGAATACATGTATCTGCATCACGTAATGATGTAGGCCAAATGTCTTAGTTCATGGAATTTACGAGCATGTAAGGGGAATTCTAAAGCATAACATAAGCTTGAACTTGATAAAAAGGAACATACTTACCTCTTCTCAACTCACGCACCTAAACTCAACTCAAGAATAAAATACTCAAGTCAAACATAAGATATTCAACTCAGTGAAATAAGGCACAACTCAACAATAAGGTATTCAACTCAGTGAAATAAGGCAGAACTCTCCTATACTTTGCTAGGATATAAGACCTCTCAACTAAGTGGATCCACTAGTCTATGCTAAAAAGCATTAAGGAATCATCTAAAAAGTATGACCCTTTCTATCCACGTTGTTTACATAGTTTATGGAGACTTGAGTTATCCGAACCCGTCCCCATATCGGTGCTCAATACTACTCCCAAAAATATACTCAGCTCATATGTTGGAAAACATAATCTTTCCGTGGTTTGAGATTATTACTCAAAATCTTTCTCTAAAAAGAGCTGTTACTCAAACTGCTCAAAACTCTTTTGGAAATCTCAGTTTCCTCCTCTTTTAAATGTGAAAACATTTACTCGTGGGACTACTTAGTTTCCATATATCATTTTAAAGAAAATCAACTCAAATCTACTCTTTCTCAACTCAAGTGCTCAAGTCTTAAAACAAGTTTAGAAAAAATTGTAAAAGACTTCTCAAAATAGGGTTCATGTCGAATGATGAACGTGAACGACTCAATTCAAGGTTTTCAATAACCATACATATAACTCAATACTCGAAACTCAACAACTCAGAACTCAAGAATTTCAATGATACTTCTCATTTCAAGAATGCTCAACTCAGAGGGTTCATGCGAAATTATGGGAATGAACAACTCAACTCAAGGGCTTCATAATACTACTCATCTCAAGAATACTCAACTCATAAGGTTCATGCGGAATTATGGGCATGAACAACTTAAATCTAGGACTTCATGGGTGGCTTCATAATACTACTCATCTCAAGAATACTCAACTCATAAGGTTCATGCGGAATTATGGGCATGAACAACTTAAATCTAGGACTTCATGGGTAACATGTAATAGTCTCATGATTAGGAATATAATCTCAAAAGGGTTAGGAACTCAATACTCAAGACTTAGAACTTGAAGATACCACTCCTCTCAAAGATACTCAACTTATAGAGTTCATGTGGAATTTATGGGTATGAACGACTCGACTAAGGGTCTACATAACAATATGGAACTCATGTATATGACTCTTCTCATACTTACTTCCTCAAAACTTAGCTCAAATCGATAGTTGATCTCAAAGGATTCACAATTGAACTCAAAGACTTTTTTGAACTCTACTCTTAACTCTCTCTTGAATTTGAATTATGGATTCAAAAGTTATGATTAATGATATGAAGGATCTCGTGATGATATTGGACACTCATGAGTATATTCTCTTCATACTTACTCTCACTTACTCGAGTCTTGAAACAAGTTATTTGTAGTTGTAGAAGATTCCTCAAAAAGACTCAAAGGGACTTCTTCAAAATGTTCGAAAGAACTCTCAAGACTTAACTCTTAGCTCTACCTTGAATTTGAATTATGAATTCAAGGTTATGATTTCTGATAGGAAAGATATTGTGATGATTAAAAGTGGTTTAGATAGTTAATCATGAGAAACGGTTGAAAAACATTGTCTGGGGAGCAAGTCCGCGACGCAGAGGTGAATCATAATGTTTGGTTGAAATAATTTTTGAAATGGTGGAGTCTGTGATCTCTCCACGACGCAGAGAGAAAAATTTGACTTCTGAGGAACAGGTCCGCGACAGACTGGTACTCGATGGAATGCTACTTTCACTTTTGATGGAGAGTTTCACTACATTCCAGGGTATTGGGAGTGGGCTGAAGATATACTTAGTAGGAGTCGCCAGACTTTGAAGGACGTAAAAATATATAATGATGTGTATGGTTCACTTAATACTTATAATTGTAACACTAACATCATGCAAGACGTTTTCGAAGCTTGGTGTCCTACTATAAACACATTGCTCACTTCAGTCGAGGAACTATACATATCACTTTGGGACTTACACGTGATTTGTGGTCTACCCATATTAGGTTGCCTTTATGAAGAGGTCGTGCGAATGTTGAAGAACTCACAGACACATTTGAAAATGGAAAAAAGGTTCATCCCTTAATCTTGTGAGAATTTATTTGACCCCTTTCATCAGCTGCAAACAAAAAATAATGATAATCTGAATGTTTCTATGGAAAAATGGGTGGAATTTTGGTGTAAGAAGGATACCATGTACGGACAACCCCCACCCAGAAAGGAAAAGAAATCTACCCGCCTTAAATCATCTCACAATACAACTGGGAACTTGATGAGTCTCTTAAGTGGACTTCTGATGAAGAAGCCTTGTTCTATAAGTTACAAATTAAGAGTCATAAGATAGACGAAACATACTTGGCAGCATTTTTGTCTTGTTGGTTATGTATATTTGTTCTCCCTACTAAGGAAGGTGGCTTTATTCGTCCGGGTGTCTTCAGGAATGCCTGTCATTTGGCATATGGTCGAAGAGTTAGCCTTACGATTCCAGTTTTAGCAGCATTTTCAAGGGTCTAAACATAATTTTGAGATGCTCACGACTTGATCTAGTCCAGACTTGTTTTCCAATTCATTATGTGTATGGTTGGTTGTCCCTTTACTTTAAAACTCATTACCCATTAACTGGTGGACCAGTTGATCCCCTTATAACTACATTTTCTGGGGAAGGAGTTGCAAGGTATTTTGTAAAAGAGGATGCAAGAAAGCGTTTACATAGAGGTGGAACCATTGTTTGGGATGCAACATTTGTTCATAGGCCTCTTGCACACCACTATCGTGACGATGGAAATGAAAAGGAATATCAATCGAATTTCTTTATGAGTGTTCGCTCAAACTATCATACTTTAAGGGAGGTTCAATGTCTTTATCATTGAGCCATATAGTCCTCACAGATTGAGTCGTCAATTCGGCTTTTTCCAAGATTCTCTTGGTCGACTAGATCAAGATTTTCCTGAGGCTTCATTGTAATATGGATTAAGGTTTGTGCGTATTTGTGTACTGACAAAATCTAGGGCAAAAGCAACATTACTCCTAGTGGATCTAACATGAAGAAGTTTGCTTCCCTGAATTATAAGTCTTGGTGGGAAAGGTTCACATGAACCTTTTTGAAAATCATGTGCAGTTTTTGGTGAATGTTGTTGGTTCGACTATTGATTCCCTTCAAAAGAATGATGAAGAGGTCTTAATTCTGAACCAATCTCCTATTTTAAAGTGTAGGGTTGGTGTTCCAGACAAGGTCAATGGACCTTCCAATGAAAAAGTCCAAAAGGAAAAATGTTCAACTCAAACTCATCAGACTTCTCACGAGCGACTATCTCAAGATGAGAGTAGTAGCACATGTGGCAATCTTTGTTGGAAGAGAGTAAGACCACCTCCAGAAAATTCAAAAGATAATGATTTGCCTGTGGCGGAGATTATTGACAACAATGTTAGTTCTTCAAGGACTTAGGCATCTATTAAAGAGGTAATAATTTAACCTTTCATGTTGCTCCATGGTACCAAGTTCCTTCACTAATTATTATCTCTTCTCTTTTTTTTAGCCAAGCAATGTCAACATGTTGGAAGCAAAGCCTCAAGATAGTACTGAGTTCGTAGAGGGTCCAGTTCAAGGAAATCTTTTTCTATGCCTCTAGTAGGACAAAAGGTTACTTATATTTCTCATGACAAAACCACAACAAATGTCGAATTCAGGGCCCCAAAGCAACCGGTAACATGCAAGTCTGTTTTTGATGGAAGAAAGGTTGTCTCAGAACTTCGAAAGGATTTTGTCAAAGGAGCTTGGACTAAGATTCGTTCTAAACTTGTTGGCCTTAATGCAGACCGTGCTTCTTCTCTTAAGGACGAGATTCAATTAATTCTTGTAGATGTAGATTCCATGGGTGTGGATATTTCCCCTTTGAAGACTTTATTGGAGTTTTTCTTTAAACTTGCTTTTTCTTATGACCAAGCGCGATCAGCTCTTGCTGATAAGGCTAGAGAATTTGAGAAATCCGAGTCATATTTGAAAGCCAAGGAACACCTTGATCTTGTCTTTCATGAAAAAAATGAGAAATCTCAGGAATTATCGGTTGCTTGTCAATCCCTTAAGGAGGCGAAGAAAAAGGTAAAGGAGTTAAAAGCTCTTCGAGATGCCGCCAAGAAAGAAGTTGAAGATGTTGAATCTAAAGTCTTGGAAACTGAACAAGAGTTCAACAAATGCGCTAATGTTTCTTTAGTGACTACAAAATCCCCAAATGATGTAGAAAAGAAGAAGAGGGTCTTAGAGGTCGCTCTTCAAGATTTAGCTAATTATAAGCTATGTTTAGATTAGCTTATTTTAATGTTTTCTTTTAGCTCTTTGTTCTCTTTTTTATTTTTTAGCATTTTGATTGATTAGTTGATGTTCTTAATATTAATAGCAAATAAACATTTTGATTGCCGTAATATTGTCCATTTATTATTTCTTTTGTACTTCAGCTTCAAAAATCAATTGTTTATCAGTTTTGTGTCTTAATAGTACAAAGGATATATCATGATGTGAGAACATCGGAGTCATGAGAGACTTGATTTATCAAAACTGAACTTCATAATCTAAACATGTCAAAACTTCATAGCTCAAATCTCTCAAAATTGTTCTGGATGAATGCAATGCTAACCATTTCAGATTTGCATGACCCTGGTTTAAAAAAAATCACATCTCAACGCAGAAAGGTCAAAATGATGTGCCCTTTTTTTTATTCCATCGGAAAGGCGACATTCAGTAATATAACATGTACAAAATCATGGCTAAAAGCTTTATGAATTTATACAGATATTTCATTGATGTCGACTCAAATGACAATCTATGACATCTGAAAGGAATATTGCGATGTGCATATAATGGTTTGCTTCTCCCTTTTTTTTTTTGAACTTATGAGATTGAAATTGAGGTGTAACTCTAAGCGCCTATGTATTTTGATGAAGAGGATCAAGTGGAAATATGTGGGTTTTTTTTTTACACTCATGCAATTGAACTTAGAATGTGGTTCTAAGCGCCAACGTACCTCAGTGAAGAGGATCAAGTCACAACGTAGTTGTGGGGAGGTACTTCATATGAATTATGGTTTGATGGTTTGACAAATTCTCTAATCACTTTTGAAGGTGATTTGATTGCATCAATTTGTTTGATAGGAAATGTCAATTCTTTACTCTACAACTCATAAGGTTGAACTTTGACCTTATTTGCCTTTGGGATATAGTGAAGAATAGGAGACACTCTCTTACTTGAAGATGTCTCGCTCGCCTTGGGTACTCTGCTCATATTCGAAAGTTGTTGATCTTTTTTCATCATAACCCCTACCTTTTCAGTTGCTACATGAACTCTCTTTGCGCTATTAGCCGTTCTGATTGGTATCGAGTTATCAACTTTGACTTCCTTTGAGACCTGATTCTTTAAGTAGAACTTTGTGTCTGCAAAGTGTACTTCTGTCTCGGTGAAAGGTTCATCATCAGCGACTACTTTCTTTTGAACCCCATCTTAAAAGTATTTAAAACACGGATGGTATGTGGATGGCAGCACTTTATTCTCGTGGATCTATGGCCTTCCTAACAGGATATTATACGAGGTCTTTGAGTCAATAACGTGCGTCCATGCACTCGAACACATATCTTCCATTTTTATATCTATTTTGACGGAACCAATGGATCTTTGCTCCCCTTGGTTGAATCCCTGAATCATTAAACGTCTTTCAGATAGTTCATTCATCGGGATTCTCAGTTTATTCAAAGTCCGAATAGGAAGGATATTGACCCCGGAACCATCATCCACCATAATCCTATTTACTTTATGCCCATGCACAAAACCTACTATATATAAAGGATGATTATGTGATGTTTCACCCAACTAAAGATCATCATTAGTGAATGTGAACTTTGCATCACAAGTATTCACCTGTTCTGAGAGAGACTTGATGGGATTTTAACACGACGGAAGTAAGGCTGGTGATGATTCTTCCCCCATTATTTCTTCTTTGTCAATGTTACAACTTGAGTCCTTGGTGTCACGGTGAGAAATCTTAGTGTGGAACCAACTTGGTAAGAATTCCTCCAATGTCACCGGAGAATGCCGTTTTTGATAGTGATTCTCCACAACTCTTGATTTCTTCACATTTTTCTGTACTCCTCGAGTTTTGAGTAGTTTCTTCTTCTTTCCTCTTGTCACTTCCTCACTTGGCTCTCTTCGTGAGTCCGCTTTGTAGCATCTTCGTCGTGTCACCAAAATCCATTATTCATCATCAGCACAATCAGATTGATTTTCCGGTAAAGAGTTTCCTCTCATTATTGCCTCCTCCATCAATAGAAGAGACAATGATATGCTAACATCGATTGGTTCAAAGTCACCAAATTTGATCATCATTAGTGGTGATGAGGCCAGGACATCATCACAGTTATGTACGTCGACAAAGTTGCAAAGAACTGTGGGATCATGTGAGCCAAAAGTGATAGAAACTTGATTTGAATTTTCCTTCTCCTCTTCAAGTAATATCTTTCCTTCACAAGCTAAGTCCATCATCTTTTCCTTAAAGATGAAGTACTTTTCAATAGGATGACCCTTCAAATGATGATATTTGCAATAATTAGTATCATTAATCCTTCCAGATTCGTCTGGGCTCTTCATTTCAGGTAACTCAAAGAGTTTCAAGGCAAGAATCTCTTCAAAAATTGCTGGAACATCTGAGTCCATGAATGGGTACTCCTTTGCTTGCATTTCCTTCAAAGATGACTTTCTGCCGGCATTGTTTTGAGAAGTCGTGCTCTTCAAAATTTGATTGTTGCTTAGCTTTGTGGCGACTTTCAAAGGTACGGTCTTAACATTCATTGATTTTGTTTTCAGACTTATGTGCAAACTTTCCTCCTTTCTTTACCTCCACTTTGTCCTTTCCCCTACGAGGTTCATAAATAGGTGGTCCTTTATTTTCGCTTGAAGACATGTTTAACTCCATATCATGAGCCCATGTGGCTAGTTCCTCAAATGACTTGGGCTTGATACCCTGTAAAATGTAACGAAGTCCCCAATGTATTCCTTGAATGCACATTTCTATTCCAGAGGTTTCACTAAGCCTATCCTTGCAATTGAGGCTCGCATTCCTCCATTGATTGTTGAACTCAATGACATGTTCATCCTTCCATTGATGTGTATTTGTGAGTTCAATCATGCTCACAGTATGTCTTGTGCTATTAAAATGATTGAGAAATTTATGTTCAAGTTGTTCCCAATTATCAATGGAACCAGCCTCGAGATCCGTATACCAGTCGAAGGTATTTCCTTTCAAGGAGCACACAAAATGTTTAGCCAGATAATCTCCATACGTTCCAGTATTATTGCAAGTTTCAACAAAATGTGCAATGTGTTGCTTTGGATTTCCGTTATCGTCAAATTGTTGAAATTTTGGAGGTTGATAACCTGCAGGCATCTTTAAAACATCGATTCTTGAAGTGTATGGATTGGTATATGATGACTTTGAAGGGACATCATATTTATCTTTGATAGTTCCCATTATTAAGTCTTTCAGTCGATGAATGGGAATTCCCCCTTCAGCAGATACTTGCAGTTCATCATTAACATGTGTCCACGGGGCTTTTTCCAGGAGCCTGGCTTGAGCCTCTCTCCATAGCATTTTCAACTCTGTCCGTCAACTTAACTATTCAATTATCCTAATCTTGCACATATTTTGTTAGACCTTCAATTGCCTTTGTCAAATTTGCCAATTGTTCTTCAACAGTTGAGGTGTTAGTCATCATTGCTTGAATTGCCATTATGGGTGATGGAGTAAAGCACAAATTTTCCCTCAAATTGAAATCTGATTGGAACAAGTTACGTGGAGTGACTGGTGCAGATCTAGTTATCAAAACATCATCTTCATCTTGAATAGTATGGTCCTTCAACAATTTTAGCTATATTCCCTCCTTTTGCTAATTCATTCGGAAAGAATATTTCCCCCTTTGAAGATGGGAGATCCAAAATAGGAACTGATGTAGAGGATTTTTGAAGTGTTTGTTGTCTTAGTAAGTTTGCTTTGTTCCTAGTGATGGGTCCCAAACTTTCCATAGTAGCATCCAGTATGTTCTCCACCGCTGAGGAAAACTTGGAATCGACAGTCTTAGCAACAATAGATTTGGAGTTGAACTTCTTAGATGCCATTTTAGTGTTCTTGAAATTTGATGATCGATGTGAAGAGATGAGAGGTAGAGATTGTCCCACTGGGCATGCCAAAATTTGTAAACAACAAATTTTTGAGTTGAGAAAAATAAATAATCAAGACAGGAAAATAGAAGTAACAAAATGTAGTATTCGATTTCAAAATGTAATGCGTGTTACAATCTTTATGGTAATCCTCTGATTCTTCAAAATAATATGAAATATGTAGGACTTGAATTTGATTTAGAGTCAAGGGCTTGAATCTTGATCTTGAATCTTTAGCTTTCGAACTTGGGTGTGAATTATTCGTCACGAACACTTGCATGGTTATGACAAAAAATAAGTATGAACAAGTAACTTGATCTTGAATCTTGATGATATTTGTCTTTGTTCTTGATCTTGAGCTTGAACTTTGAACTTGATTGCTTGAACCTGCAGCTTGTAGAGAATTTGCAGCCTTTGATCCACGAGCTCTCTTCTTGCTTCTTGTTTTTGAAAAAACCCCTCCCTCTATGAATAATGAGGACCCCTATTTATAGTAGTAGGGAGTGGTTTACTGGTGTGATTTGATTGGTCGGTTTGAACCGACCAATCAAATTCCTCTGGTGAAAAGTTTTGATTTGATTGGTCAGAACATGTCACATATACACATGGCGTTATTCTATTGGCTCATTTAGTTTGACTTGGATTGCCACATAACTTTGACACGTGGCAAGATTTTAGTGGCTTATTTAATTTGACTTGAATTGCCACATAACTTTGACACGTGGCATGATTTTAGTGGCTTATTTAATTTAACTTGGATTGCCACATAACTTTGACACGTGGCATGATTTTAGTGAGTTATTTAATTTGACTTGGATTGCCACATAACTTTGACACGTGGCATGATTTCAGTGGCTTATTTAATTTGACTTGGATTGCCACATAACCTCAACTATTTTCTTGAATTTAATAAAATCTTGATGCTTACAATATGAACTATATCTTTGTTGGGTGTAAGATAAACAAGTGATTATATATATGATTTCATAGATAGAATATATTCGTTAATTTTCATTTTTAGTTTTTTCGATAAAAAAAATGAAACCTTTCTCATTTAACTATGGACAGTCAGATAACTATCATTGATTTATGTACATAGTCAATTGAAAAGTCAAATATGAGATCCAACAAAAAGAACGTCATCTATTATGTTATAACTTATAAAATAAAAATTAATATACAAAAAAAGTTCTAAAAAATAAAATGTAGTTGTTCTCCACATGTTCATATGACATCTAAACAAATTAAGTGGAATACACGTGCAAAGCACATCTGGTTAGACGACTCTATAAGATAATATTAGTGAGATACGACTAATTACATGATTGAACCTCATCAAATTGAAATAAATATATACATTATTGCATTTAACTAATAAATTTTTTCATTGACTATCTTCATAGATTTGTGTGAATAAGAGATATGTTGAAGAAAGCTTAAGGACTGATGGAACATGTCGAACAGGTCCATCGAAGAAGGCTGACGAGTTAGAGTTAGAGAGTCTTACTAGGACTAGGCTACTAAATCCTAAGTTATGTACGATCAAGCTACTGTATATTGTAGGAGTCGACTAGGATAAGGTATTTGAGTTATAATATAATACTACTCATGTAAATAATTATGTTGTAGTAGGATTCCTAGTATAACTAGAATAAGACTCTTCTCCTATATAAGGAGCTTGTAACTCAACATTATTTTCATCAATATACAATCCTTGATTTCTCCATACTTACGTGAGATTTCTACATGGTATCAGAGCAATAAAGTTTTTCCGCTCTTTAACGTATTAGATCAAAACCAAAACAACCATATTATCAAACTGCAATGGCCCCTTCTACCAACACTCTTTCGACCTCTTCACTTCATCATCTTATTTCGTTCTGCTCCATTAAACTTAAGCCAACGAACTATCTTATATGGAGGACACAAATGTCTCAGTTGATTCAAGTGATGAGATTAACCTACCTCATCAGAGAACTACCTAAATGTACCTGTTCCACCGGACAAACTACTGAGAAAACTGTAGCAGGCGAGAAGGGTGCAGAAGATAGCAACATTGTTGATGACTGGGAGGAGAAGAATGTGTTACTTTGGAGTTGGATCTAAGGCACCTTGACAGAAGAAAGCATGTACATGATCGTAGACTGCTTAACTACCAAGGACATGTGGGAATGCTTGGAAGAAGCTTATCTTCAAGCAATAAAAGATAAGGAGTTCCAGCTTAAGCAACAACTGCAAAGTGTGAAGCTAGGAACCAAAACAATTGACGAATACATTAAGGAGTTCAAAGGCATATGTGATGGCCTTGCAGCCATTCACAAGCCTATAGATGAAGATAGCAAAGTGATTAATTTTGCTAGAGGTCTAGGTCCTAAGTACAAGACCTTCAGGATTGTCATTCTAGGTAAGACACCATATCCTACTCTTAATCAGTTTGTTAATGCTCTCAGGGGTTTTGATATGAGGGAGGATGAAGAAGAAGTGGCCCAACAAAACCATAACATGACATTCTATGCCCAAAGAGGCAAGGGAAAAGGAAACTACTCTCAAAGAAGAGGAAATAATAACTTCCATTCCAGAGGAAGAGGCTTCAAGCCTGCTGGACAAGGAACATGTTCTTATAACTGCAGGAACGGACCAGGTCCTCAAAACAGTCCTTCAAGTGGAAGTCATGAGAGGAACAATACTGATGCGTGTCAAATTTGTTGTAGGAATAACCATACTGCTCTTAAGTGTTTTTACAGGTGGGATTACTCTTACCAAGCCACAGATGAGCTACCACAAGCATTGGATGCTACTAATCTACAAAACACTATTGATGACACCTTGTATGTGGACTCGGGAGGAAGTAGCCATATCACACATAACTCAGGTATTCTAACTGATTTTAAACACTACAATGGACCAGATAAAATCATTGTTGGGAATGGATCAAAGTTAGACATAACACATGTTGGGAACATGTCCGGAATATGTCTAAAGTTAAAAGAAGTTCTTTTAGTTCCTAAGATCAATAAAAAAAATACTCTCAGTTAGTAAGATTGCAAAGGATAATTGTTGCACTCTTGAATTTGATGAAACTAACTTTGTTGTAAAGGACAAGAGGACAAGGACACTGCTGGCCAAGGGATCTAAAAGGAATTGACTCTATGCTTTGGAAGAAAACAATCTCTATGTTTTAACTTCTGCACACGATTGGAACACGTCAGACAACATGTGGCACACTAGATTAGGACACCCTAGTTTGAAGTCTTTAAAAGTTTTGAGTAGTAATAGTTGCATCAATATTAGTAGTTGGAATAAAATGCCTACTGTTTGTTCTAATTGTCAGTTGGGAAAGAGTTGTAAACTTCCATTTGGTTTAAGAAATAAAATTGAGAAAGAACCTTTATTGAAAATTCATTGTGACTTATGGGGACCTGCTCCTGTCGAATCTTCCCAACATATGAAATATTATGTCATTTTTGTTGATGATCACACAAGATATACATGGATTTATCCACTGAAAAAGAAATCTGAATTCTTTGAGGTCTTTCTAAATTCCAGAAAATGGTGGAAAAACAATTTTCTAAAGAGATTAAGATTTTTCAGTGTGATGGAGGTGGTGAGTTTATCCAAATGGACTTCATTAAACATTTGGAAGATTGTGGCATTATGAGACATATTTCATGTCCTAACACACCTGAACAAAATAAAGTTGTAGAGAGAAAACATAGGCATATTGTGGAGACTGGCTTAACTCTACTACTTCATGCTAACCTACCTTTGTTTCTTCGGGTTGAGGCTTTCCTCACTGCAGTATTCCTTATCAATAGACTGGCTTCCTCAGTCCTAAAAATGGTGACTCCATTTGTTAAGTCGTATGGGGACCAACCTGATTACAACAGCCTAAAAGTGTTTGGGTGTAGATGTTTTCCATATATGAAGGGTAGCAACAAGTTCAGTCCAAAGACCCACCCTTGTGTGTTCATAGGCTACAATAGCTTACACAAATGATATATATGCTATCATCCCTCTACAAGGAGGGTTTACATATCCAGACATGTTGTGTTTTATGAAAACACATTACCCTATGTGTCTCCAAATCAATCTCAGACTAACATTGATGTCTCACCTCATCTTGCTACCTTTGTTGAATCTTTCTCTAAACTGTCGGCACATGATAATTCTGATTCAGGGGAAGTACAGGCTGCTAGTCCACACATTAATAGTGATAATGCTGCTCCAACTCATATACTCCTTGATGATGAGAGTACTATTGACCTCTCAGGCATAGGATCAGATGCTGAGGAATAGGTTGAATGTGATGATCGATACAGTAGTATTGAAACTCCAGCTGCAGATTTTGGATCAGCTAGTAGCAGTGAGGAACATGTTGCACTTATAGGTCCACCCAATGAGCATCATCAAATAACTACTTTAGTTGATGTACCAGTTGACTATCAATCTGAAAATGCTACACTCCAGTCAACTACTTTGGTTGATGTACCAGTTGAGGTACTTCCTGCACCACAAGGGCATCCTATGATCACCAAGCACAAGGTGGAGGAACATCACTTGTCACTTGTTCCTCGCGGCAGCACATAAATTTTGAGAGAACCAAATACTACTAAGGAAGCACTAAAGTCACCTCATTGGCTTGCAGCAAAGCAGGAAGAAATTGATGCTTTACATACTAACAAAACATGGATTTTGGTGCCCAAATCTCCTGGTATAAACTTGGTTGGCTCAAAATGGGTGTTCAAGATAAAATGAAAAGTTGACGGGACAGTAGATAGATACAAGGCCAGACTTATGGCGAGGGGATTCTCCCATCTTGAAGGGATAGATTTTGAAGAAACATTTAGTCATGTGGTTAAAACCACAACTATTAGGGTGGTTCTATCCATTGCTGTCAGTTCAAAGTGGGAAGTTAGACAACTAGATGTCAAAAATGCCTTTCTCCATGGCTTCCTATAAGAGGAGGTGTACATGAGTCAACCTCCTAGTTTTATTGATCCCCAGTATCCTCAGCATGTGTGTCTACTTAAAAAGGCATTGTATGGTCTTAAACAAGCACCAAGAGCCTGGTTTGATAGGTTTAACATGCATCTCTTACACCTTGGTTTCATTTGTAGTAAGGCTGACCCTTCCTTATTTACTTTGCAAACTCACAAAGGCAAAATATTTCTCTTGTTATATGTGGATGATATTATTGTCACAGGAAGTAATCCTTCTTATGTCTCAGAATTAGTTCTACAACTTGGGAAGGAGTTTGCTATGAAAGATCTTGGCCCCTTGCACTTCTTTCTAGGAGTTGAGATGAAGTATTTCGAAGGAGGAATTCACTTAAATCAAAGAAAGTATGTTGCTGAGCTGCTGGCCAAGACAAAGATGACTTTGACAAAGTCTGTACCCACTCCTTTGGCTCAAAAACATGGTTTGCATGAAGCTGTGGGAAGTCTTATAGATGCCTCTTTGTACAGAATGATAGTAGGGAGCCTTCAATATTTGACCGTCACAAGACATGATATCACTCATGCTCTGAATTTAGCAAGCCAAGTTATGCAAAGCCCAAACATTGAACATCTTCAAGGGGTAAAAATGATTCTCAGGTACATCAAAGGTACTCTACACTTTGGACTCAGAATTATTTCACAATCACCATGTAGGTTGTATGGCTACTCAGATGCTTATTGGAGAGGTTGTGCCACCACTAGGAGATCAACTACATGATATAACATATACCTAGGTGCATATTGTATTTGTTGGACCTCCAAGAAATAGATCACAGTAGCCCGATGGAGTGTTGAAGCTGAGTATAGAGCACTAGCCTCCACTGCCGCAGAAATGACTTGGATTTTGTATCTTTTTCATGACCTTGGAGTGTTCATTCGATCTGTTCCTACGTTGTATTATGATAACTTTAGTGCCTTGTACATGACGGTTAATCCAGTTATGCATGCTAGAACCAAACATGTTGAAATGGACTATCATTTTGTTCGTGAGAAAGTGGCTAGGGGACAACTTCTTACTCAGTTTGTGAAGTCTAAGGATCAGCTAGCTGATATTCATACCAAAGCCTTAAGAAAACATGTTTTTTTTCTCATTTTCGCAGCAAGCTAGGAGTTACAGTTCCTCCACTCACTAGCTTAAGGGGAAGTGTTGAAGGAAGCTTGAAAACTAATGGAACATGTCGAAGGAACAGGTCCATCGAAGCAGGCTGATGAGTTAGAGTTAGAGTCATACTAGGACTAGACTACAAAATCCTAAGTTATGTACGACTAAGCTACTGTATATTGTAAGAGTCGACTAGGATAAAGTATTTGAGTTATAATATAATACTACTCATGTAAATAATTGTGTTGTAGTAGGATTCCTAGTACAACTAGAATATTACTCTTCTCCTATATAAGGATCTTGTAACTCAACATTATTTTCATCAATATACAATCCTTGATTTCTCCATACTTACATGAGATTTCTAAAAGATTTATATATGATGATCCACATTGAACATTCACAAAAGAATCTGCAATATTATTTTGTGCAAAGCTTATTATTCAAATCGTCGCTTAAATTTTCTGAATTGATAATCACGTGCAACACACGTGTTGAAAAACTAGTCTAGTTAAATAAGAGAAAAATATAGTAAAGTAATAATAAAGTAATACATTGTTTTATATAACTATGAAGTCAAAATATTGATCTAAATGTTATTTCTTATAATATATTATTATAAAGAATAAAGTATCAATTAATAATAGCCATTAAATTCAAAGGATAAGAATGAATTAGAAAAAAGTTGTCTATTATCAATATAATTTAGGAGTTATAATCATCAAAAGTCATGGTAATAGTAAAAATAAAGATAATTAAATTTTTATATTTAAGAATATGAATAAATAAAGAAGTAATACTTGACATGTTTATTTTTTGTATAATAATAAAAAGTAAATAAATAAGAAAAATTAGCAAAAAATTAAGATAAATAGACATCACTTTTCTTTTATTTAGTTTGATATTATATAAAAATTTATTACTCTGGTCCCCGACTCTAAAATTGTGTAAATTGGCGAATTAACTTCAAAGGTGGTGATATGGTTAACCTGTAAGTTTTGGCTCGTGGATCGCCCATGTGGATCAACTTGATCCGACCCGACTCGAAGTTGTTATTTGTTTAAAAAAAGAGATAAGTGCTAATTTAAAAATAGGGGTGGAAACCGTTACATAGTAAGTGATCCAACATACACAATTCTTTATTGGCTCTTCAGAAAGGGTTAAGCAATATTTAGAAAGAGTTGAGAAAGAAAAAAGAGAGACTTTACGCTCTTCAGAAAGGGTTGAGAAGGAAAAAAGAGAAAAACTAAACACAATATTCTTCTAAGAAAGAGACACCAACAAAAGAGATATTTATTTTGTGAATCATTTACCTTGTTTCCTTGAGATTCAAGTTTGGCTTGGAGAAATTTTTCAAAGAAAATGATTTCGTTGATCTTCCGCTGTCAATAACAGGTACACAAATCTTGTTTCTCTTATGAAAATTCAACATAACCAAAAGAAAAAGAAGATTAGCAATGTGAATGATCATTTGATTTTTTAATTCTTTTTTATTTTTTTCTAGAGAAAAGGCTCAAATATGTTGAACTTTGAGAAAAGACTCATTTATGTTATTCATTAAAAGTTTGGTTCATCTATATCATTTCTGTTTGACAAAAGACTCATTCATGCGAAAACAATTTCGATTTTACAAAACCCTTTTTTATACGTGGTCAATTATGATTTAGTCACGTCATTAATTAAAGGAAAAAGTCTCATAACCAGCACCAACTGATCAGCTATAATGTCTTACATTCCGCCACACAAGAGGCAAACAAAGGGCTCACCATCTCTTGAACCAACTCCAGCACCAGAGCCTCTAAGATCTGTTTTCAACAAGAGAAAGAATAACAAATTTTGCACTAAAACCTAGGTTACACTGATCATACGTCTTAAAATGGTTCTCAATTGTCTTGGCTGATGAGTTGAGATTTTCATCTCTTGTTAGTTTCCAACCTCTTTCACCACAATCCTTCGAGTCAAAATCAGGCCTAGAGACTCTCTCTTTAGTTTGTTATGCGTTTATCATCGTGTTAATTAGGAATTTTAATACTTCTTTGTTCTGAGAGACAACATTTCGTATCTTTTATAACAAGTATCAAACACCTCATATATCATATGTATCATGCTGCTTACTTTGTTGCGTTTGAAGCGTTATTTTGTTAGGTTATTCATATACAAATTCATGTTTCAAAATACTTGTCATATTCTTTGTGATGCAGGATATTTTCAATTTGTAAAGATAGCCTAAAATTTAACTCATTGACTGAAACTACTTTGAGAAAAATGAAAGGATCTTTTCATACAGATGTTCCTCCTTCATATATGAACTAGTAAAATTACCCGCGCTTCACGCGAAAATTTAATATCACAGAATTTATAAAATAATATTTAAAACCTATCAGTCATTAAAACTTAAACACTATATCATCTTACCTACAAGATTACGTAGTAACAAACATTAATAATGTAAGAGAAATGATAATTATAACCTCTTATCATTTATCCTTCAATCAATCTCTTTAATTTGATTTTATAATTTATTGTTTTACTTCTAGGAAGTGTTACTATTTGATATTTTTTGGGAATCAAATGAACATCAACTTGAGATGTACAAATGTTCTAGTTCTAACATGTATAAAAGTTTTACCCTTTTGCTTTACATATATCATTTTAAAGTTCTCCATTTAAATGTATCATAAGTAATTATTAAAATGGAAATTAAAGAGAGAATCTATCATATTGGACAACGACTCAACTTATTATATATACTGAAAGGGAAAAATATTATACAAAACTATTCAGTTTGTTTGGCTGTTTTTAAAAAAATCAGCATACCAGAGTGATGGAGTTCAATTTGAAACAACACTTCCATTCCAATCTCAGTGTCGAGAAACATATATATATTACTTCAAGAAAAGTATTTACAACTTGCAGTAAACTTGAGAACTTGTTCATACTTCATATTGAATATGAGCAATTAATTAAAATATGAACAATTAATTCATTGTGTAGTTATCTATGTCTTTGAGATTAAAAGAGGCTCCAGTCTAGTCATATTCCTGTATAGGTCATCCGACACATCCTTGAACCCATATCAAAAGTTTATTAATTCTTGTCTTATTTTCCTGGTTCACTTCGCACATCAAGGTGCGATAAGGTTTCTAAGATCTTTATGTCCTTATAATGGCGGATACCAAATTTAAATTTTGTCTTCAAGAGATGGTAATATAGATCTTTAAGATTTTTATTGTTGTACCTTCAACAATTTTAGTAAATAAAACTTGCGTGAATACTTAATTAACATGTGTAATTTAATCTGTACTGACAAATACTTATAACAATAAGTTTGCAAAAAACACAAACAACAAAGTTTAAAACATGTATTCAAAAACAACAATTAATAACATAACCATAAATTAATGACTGTAAAAAAAACATACGAGGATCAGTAACAGTAGAATGAAACAGAAAGAAAAAAAATTGAGCCCACTGACTGTACAGTGTACCCTTAAGGAAATTATTCCCCTCTAGTACCCGAGGTTTAAAGGAATAGATTCTCTTAGGACAGAACGATTCTATTCACCATTATATTGATACAAAAATAATGGTATCAGTAAGCCACTCAACATGAGCAAAGTACATGAATATTTATTTGTGTAGAAGAAGAAGTTCAAAATTTTCGTTGTTTTAAAATGAGAGGAAATCCCTCTCTTTATAGACAACAAAGGGTAGTGTGAATAAATGTTTATTATGCCTTATCAGAAAGGTCACAACTCTTTAGAGAAGTTACTACCCTTCAGAAAGGTATCTTTCATAAAAGTCATAACTTTTCATAAAAATCGCAACTCTTCATAAAAGTCACAACTCTTCGTAAAAGTCACAACTTTTTATAAAAGTTACAACTTTCATGAAAGTCACAACTTTTCATGAAAGGGGAAGACTAGTTTTGGAAATGAATAAATTAAAAGGGAATCCTGGTTTGTGGTGGCGCCACGTAGGCATATATATATATGATTATGTAGAAAATTGAGTAATGGAGAATCTCGGGCTAGAGTATGTGCAACAAAAAGAACTGTACTATGTTAAGGTATTGTTTGGGTTGTGTAGGAACTACAACTCGTTGTTGTTGGTTCTTTGTTCGTAGGCTTGAGGATCCAGGCCTTGGATTGAGAATCAATGTACGAAGAGGGTATATGACTCATAGAAGGTATGACATGTCTTGACTCTTGGTTTGTGATTCAACATCAGAAAGTTGGGATTTCCAGTAGTTGTTGTACGAGTGACCAGTACAGTCCATAGTACCTTGTATGGACTGTATATAAGGGTCATAGGGTCAATTCGATAGTTATTTCTCAGGGTTAATGGAGTCTTTTCCAACTCTTTTAACTCATATACTACATCATTTTGGGGTTATTTAGAAGACTCTAAAGGGTTCCTACGGCCCATAATCTCTCTATTCCCTCTCATTCTCTCAAACTCCAATGGAATTCTCTCTTAAGTCGTCTTCCCCAAGAAACTTAAGGTTTCAAGGATTCAAGTCTTTATTGAAGGTTTCAGTTAGGGCTTTGATTATTGTATGTGGAAAATTCATCAATGGGTTCCTATTCACCTATTGATTCCTAAAGACAGGGTCGACTCAACAACATTAGGGACCTAAAGCGAAACTTAAGAGAGGGGACCTAATATTTTGTTTTTCATCATATGTATTTTCATTTAAAATCTACTCCCTCCGTCCCATTTTATGTGGCAACATTTGATCGGGCACAGAGTTTAAGAAATAAATGAAGACTTTGAATGTTTACCAAATTGCCCTTTAAAAAGTAGACTCACTTTTCTCTCTCCTCATAAATGTATTGGAGTATTATCTTTAAGATTAAGTGGGACCAACAAGGGTAAAAGAGGAATTGTACCTTTAAATACTTACCATATAAGGAAATGTGACATTCTTTTTGGGACTGACAAAAAAGGGAATGGTGCCACATAAAATGGAACTGAGGGAGTACTTTTCTAGTTATTTTAGATGTGAAGTCATTAAGTACAATTTTATAATCAATTTGTTTTAATAATTTATTTTCAAATGATAATATAGCTAATTCATTCAATATCTCTTGAGACATTGTTGATCTTAAAGAAGATTTAATCAATTTTAATTTTGAAAAAACGTCCTCCGGCTGAGGCAACGGTTACAAGAATTGTTGACATTATTCTATAAGCAATATGTGTATTTGGAAAAGAATCAAGTATTTTTATTTGATTGAGTATTTTCATTAGATCACTATCTTCTACTTGTATTATTTCTCTTAACACTTTTAATTCAAAAAATAAATCTAAATCATCAATATCAAAATAACTATTACGTGTTAAAGAAAGTTCAAGGTTAACACTATTTTTTAAAATTCTCATTATCTAGTGATCTCAATATTTTACCACTAAATAAGAAATCAAAAATATTTTCATATGCTTCAAATCTATTTTGAAGTGAAAAATAGTTTGATCTACTCTACATATATAAAGTAATCAATTCTAAAAGATTCTTTAAAGGACTTTGTGATTTTATAATCCATATTTTCATTAAGTTGTTTCTTACGAAATTCAGGTTTATAAATATCTCAGATGCAATTTCCTTAACAGAAATCATAGCACTGATAGTACATAAAATTTTATTTAAGAAAATAACATATATAAGTAATTGTTTTTTTTTTAAAAGGGGCCCCAAGCAATGGCTTTAGTGGCCTAGGGGTTAAGACGGCCCTGCCTAAAGAAACCTCAATCTCACCCAATTCTAGGGTTTTTATGATTCTTCCATGGGTTCAATTGATTTCAAGTTTTTTCATCATGATTTGATCATATTTCAATGTTTTCAATGAATTTTTCATGAACTCATGTGCTATAAGTGATTTTGATATGAAACCAAGTTTTGATGATATGCATACATTATAATATAAAAAATTTATGAATTCAAGGATGCTTTCGATTAAAGTATCAATCAATTTTATGATGAGACCCCATCTAAGACTCCCTTATCTATTTATATTAATTATGTTGATATCGTCTGCTGTTAGCTTTGTGTAAGAATCAAATTTATTTAGTTTCAAAGTGAATTTTGAATTATTACTCTAATAAAAGTTTATTAATTTTAATGAGTTTCATATAAAATAATAGTTTAATTATGTTATATTAAAGGGCAAGGGATTTGTATTGTAGCACACTGAAGCCACCTTTCAATGTGAGCTTCAAGGATGATTTTCCCTTTGTCTTCATTATTGATTTTGGTCTTGTAAATATGAAAATATTATGATGAGCCAATGATTAGGTAATTGAATAGGATAATCATTAATACCATATAAATGAAATGTGATAGCTGATCTCTCGAAAAACTTGGAACATAATTATTGCTTCAATTTTGACATTCTCCATTTGTCTTTATAGAGATACATTAATTTTATTTGATGTTTAATATTTTTCAATGTAATTATTAATCATTTGGATCATGGACGGTGATATTAGGGCTACATTTTCAACCTTTGTGAACAAGAATGTAAGGAATATTGAAACTTTTTCCTTATCATGAAATAGAAAATAAATTAAACTTTGTCCATCAATCATTGTAGTTGACACTCAGCAAACAACTATCCATGCCAAGCGAACCAATATTCATCTTATTAGATACCAAATATCAATAGAAAATTTTGCTAAACATCCCATATAATAGAAGCATCCCACTAATTATGTAATTCATTAAGCAATCTACCAACCATTTACAATATCCGCTATGAACAATGATAGCACAAAAATGACTCCATGTCCAAAAACATTCAAATATCATTATCCATCTCCCAAAATCTCAGAGTATCTTATTCAAATAAAAACACAAGAGTCTAGGGACATAAACCCAATAATAAATAAAAGAAAAAAAGGAGGAAGGAGTAAAAACGCCACCATGATTAGTATGCGATTTGCTCACCTACATTTGAAATACTAAGTGTCTCGAACTAGAACAAAAAAGGAACTAGTGTAGTACTTGATCTTGAATATGTAATAATAGAAAAAACAACAAAGGCGTGCATAAAGATTAACTAGATCTCTATTCGCTCCTCTTCTTAAATAACTTATGATCACTCCACTTTTGACATAGGTCTTCCCAAATATTTGGTTTACACCACTTGGGAATTTTACCTTTTTTGCGACCATTATAAAAGGAGTCAGATATTTTATGTCTCGCCCTTTTCTCAAAATTAATTGCAATCTGCTTGTCATGCACGGGAAGCCATACACATTTTTCCTGAATTTATTTTTAAAAAATCTCACATTAGAAATGAATAATAATACATATAGTTTGAATTTAAATAATAATTCATAATTACCTTAAATTCATTAAAAAATTGTTGCCTAACTGTTTGTGGAATCTCACCCCACGTCAAGTATACATCATTAAAAAACTTTCCAATAGCAGATGTAAGGATCTTCGCAGTCTCTTGGCGTGGATTAAAACTACAATATAATAATTAAAATATTAAGAGGTCAAATTCATAACTTAGAAAACTAACATTATTATAAGATGTAAAAATATATAAATCATACCCAAACCCCTCAGGTTCAATGATGAGCCTCTGGTGATCATCTACCTGCCTAGGTAGTGGAGGATCCTGACCTTGTGAAGCAGGGTTATGTTGTAGGTTCATCGAGGTATAGCTCTGCATGATAGTGTTATCCGATGTAGATATGAAAGAGACTGGTGAAGGCACATCAATATGACCTTGCAAGTTCAATCATGTTTTTCATAGTGTTATTAAGTTTGAAAAAGGGACAAATAAAAAATTATTCAAGATAGGCAACATGCCATAAAATCTTAAATTAATACACAAAAATAAAAAATAAAGCAAAGATGAATATTTCTATAAGGACCCTTCTTGCTAACTGTATTTGAGACTTTAGAATCACTTATGCTTCTAGGTAATATCAACAAATAAAAGGGTGCATACAAAATAAATGTATAATTTGTTGAGGATGATTTAAATAAATATCACTTTATACGGTGTCGTTTAAAAAAATTTCCTGTTATTTTTAAATGTTGTGCAAATGTAAATGTTGGTGTTAACAAAACATTCGACCAGTATCTAACATCTACATATTTTAGATAAATCCAATAAAGAAAACTAATAAGATTTTAAAATTGTACAAAAATAAAAAGAATCATCAACAAATATCTCAAAAAGAAGGAGCCAACAAAAAGTTCTAGTTATATGATATTTGTTTGTGAGGCTGTAAAATTACACTATAACAAATATGACCATAATTTATGTGTTTGAGTTATCTTTAAAAATGTTTTTGTTAAGAGAATTTATTTTCATTTTTGTGACAATAGTTTGATGATATATTTTGTTTTCAAAAACTATTTGAGGCTTTAGAAAAAGACAAATATTTTTAAAATTTAGCAATTTCTTTTAGATGGGTGTTACCTGCTAATGGATTGAGAATTTGATGGGAATCCTGATTTCTATCTCCCTCGACAATTTCTTCCTGCATTAATCATCCCATAAATAAAATATAAGTAGTACATATTACAAATTATTATACATATATCTTTTAAAATATTATTTGATGCATATTAAATATAATCAATATAATGTATAGTAGCTTGTAATATTAATATTAATTCAAACAACATTTTCATTAGTGGTAAAATGAAAGAATGGATAAATTACCGTAGCAATTTGATTGTTTGGAATCAATAGAACTCCAAAAAGCATAGGATATTGTTGTTGCATTGGAGGAACAACTGGCATAATATCACTTGTGTTGTTTATGGTGCTTTCTTTTGTGAAAGATTTTGCATTTGACGACATTAGTATTTCAAAAATTTCCTGTATAATAAATAGTAAAAAAATATTAACTTCATGCAATTTATTTATCTAGCACAAAAATGTACAGTAAAGTTTTGAGTCTTCAGATATAGTGATAAAATGTGGAGAAAATAAGCTCAACAAAGTACCACCCCTATAATTAATTTCTTACTAATTATATCATGGTAAGAGACAGACAAAGAATAAATAATTTTAATTTAAAAGATTGAGGTAATTTTTTTGTTTGTCAACTTCTTAGATACTTTTGGATCACCAACAAATCTTTATAAAAAAATCAAACATAAGAATGATAATCTTTATAGAGAAAAAATGACCTTCTTAATCAAGAAAAATAATAGATATATTCCAAATTAAGTAAAAGAGTTATAGAAGACAAGCCAATGTAATATTTCAAACAAATTAGGGGATATACTCTATGGATTGAAATTCCAAGGCCATATGACAGCCTTGTCATGGGTTATAATATATAAAGTAGTTTTAATAACGAACGAAAAAGACGATATCAAGTAGGGGGTGTCAAGGGGTGAGGGTAGATAAGGATGATTCATAAAAATATAACCCGGACGATCTGAGTTGGAAAAATTAGTTTAAACCAGTCTAAATTTTAGTTGGCTAATTCTCTCTCATACGCAAAGTATGCTATATTGCGATGACCCAAAAATAGATTATGATGACGCCTACCATAAACCCGGTAGGCAAGTTAAAACCCAAACAACAAGTGATAAACTTAAGCTACAATATAACTATGCAGAATAAAAATAGATATATAATATGACTATAGCATAGATATGTACATAACGATATAAAATATATAGTAAAGGCCCAAAAAGTTACCAAGAAAGGCAAATTTAAATAAGAACTAAATTTTGAACCAGGTATCACGGATACAAGAGAAAAAGACTATACACAAAAGATCTGTTTAATAAAAATATAAAATACATAGATAGTACAAAAGAGGGAAAACATTAATTAGTCTCTGAATGCTAAGATCTCACCACGATCTAATCAACAAAGGCAACGAAAGAATCATGATTCAACGAGCGTATATGGCGTTGCATCAGAAAAAGATATTGAAGTGTAGTATGAGTCCCAAAATACGGGTACTAAGTTGGCATCATAGTTCCCCCGAGGTCAAATAGAAATTATATAAATATAGGAGGTATAATAATGCTAACTCTAAAAATTCATCAACTAACTAAAGTCATATTAGAACACTGATAAAAAGGAGATAAATACAATATGAGGTAGTTACAAACACAATCATACAATGAAAGATGATGCAAACTCTTTAACAGATACAATACATTAAAAGAAAAACCTAGAGTATGCTCACGGGACTCCCAGAATAGACCTCAAACTCATTAACAGATGCAATGTATAAAATATAAGTCGAAATACTCTATCTGGCTTACAATACCATCTAAAAAATCCATTGCCAAATAAGTCAGCTGCAAGAAATGCTCTTTAGCTACAATAAAAAAATATCCTAAACCCTGGGTAGGCAGTCGGTGACTTGATGGCTACCATCTATGGGGACCACTTCCACCGGAGGTATGTACTCCTCTTCATCAACTAAGCACTATCAGCAAACCACAACCAATCACATCCCCACCAAACTATGCTACCATGATAAAACATAAAGCTATTGCTAATAATTGTCCCAAAGTACCTATTAAACCAGTCATTATGATTCATGGGGAACCTACTGTCACATGGAAATCATCAGAGATATATAGCCTGATTATAGGAGAATCTACAATATGCGATCATAGAAAAGTTCTCATATGACAAATTGGAAATTGTAGAATTTAGGAAGTCGATCCCAAAGTAATGTGGAATCAAGAGCGAATGTAGTATTGGAGTTTTGGATACTAGACACATACTTCTTAGATTTTCTTTACTAGAAGATTTTGTATAACTACTGCCCACAATAACTTACTATATCAAGGCGAATGAGGGGTACTGGTAGATACAAATATTAAAGTAGGATCCTTGGTTTGAGATTGAAGTAGAAACTACAATTGATGTAGCTTGGATATCCATGCCAGATCTGCCACCTATTTCTTTGCAAAGGAAGGAATTTTTCAATTGCTTTTGCTGTTAGGAAGCCTTTAAAAGTAGAAATGGAAACAAAGAACTAGACAAGACCAAGTTATTATAAGCTGAAAGTTGAAGTAGCTTGGTAGCTAAATTAGCACATAGAATTAAAATCAATAAAGAGAATGAAAATACAGGAGAACTAAAATCAAAGTAGATCACAATACAATACGATCATATGCCAATATATTGTAAAGAATGTTGTCTGCAAAGGCATGATGAAAAAGAATGTTTAAATGAAAAAGAATGTTGGAATATTCATCCTGAATTACACAACAGGGATGAGCAAGAAGGGACAATGGAGAATAAGAGTAAGCAAGAAGAGAAAGGGGGAAATCAAGAGAGAGTACTGACTAGAGGAAAAATTGTGAGGAATAAGCATATTTATAATCATAGTAAGTACCAATGGCTAGCAAGGAAAAACAAATACATGAGAGACAAATATGGGCATGTACTAGGGGTAGTGGATGATATAGAGAATGAAGGCATTGAAGTGACAAAATGTGTTTGATGCACTCAAGAGTGTTGATAAAAAATAGGAGGAAGAAGGAGAGATACAAAAGAAAGAGGAAAACACAAAGGAATGGGTGAATGAGAAGTTTGCAAAAAGCAATTATAAAGGTCCAGTGAAGAAAAACACAATAATGAGTTCATCAATACAATGCTAGCTAATAAAGAGGAAAAGGAAAAAAGAGAGAGGGGAAGGGCAGGCAGTCCAGGAAAATAGTTTAAACAAGGAGCACACTAAGAATGAAAGAACTATAGTTCTGGAAGAAGAATAGAATAAGGAGATGACTCCATTGATAATTAAAGTTACCAACCACATGGATTAGAGCAATAAGTGCATAGATAACCTAAATGAAGAGGGGTGGAGGAGAATATTAAGAAGATGGGTATATAAGGTGATTTATCTCCAAAACATATAGACAAACTAAAAAGTAGTTATGAAAAGAAAATGAAAAAGAATGTGGTCAAAACATAATTACAAGCAAATGCTAGACTGACTAGGAGTATAGTCACTAGGGCTACCAAACCCTAATGAATGCTCTCATATGGAATATAAGATCAGTGAACACTTAGAAAAAATGCATGGTTCAGGTGAAATTAATCGGAAAGAAATCATAATAAGGCCAAAATCAAACAATGAATTAACACAATTAGAACCCATGACGAATTAATCATGAAAACCTAATCAAATTAATGAAATTGAACTTGGAGAATTGAGAAATCTTTGGGGATCAATGGGTGAATGCAACCTATTGATGAAGCCCTACATACCTTGCGATTCAAACCCCAAAAGAAATGGTGAAAAGGGTGACTTGATTTCAAAACCCTAGCTTCTTGATCTTCCGTTATCTTGAGAAAGAATTTTAGTAGAAAACCTTGGAGGGAATTTGGGGATTTTATGAAGTGATTTAGAGTTAAGGGGTTTTTGAAGGGTTAATCAGTTATAGGGTCAAAACGACGTAATTTAGGGGTTGGGTAGGTAGGAAAAGAACCAAAACACCCTTAATTAACATTCTAGTGAAAAAGGAGACTTGATTTGGAAGCCCTAGCTTCTTCTTCTGTGATCTTTAGAGAGAATTTTAGAACAAAACCTTGGAGAGAATTTGGGGATTTTATGAAGTGATTGAGAGTTAAGGGGTTTTTGAAGGATTTAACCGGTTATAGGGTCAAAATAACATAGTTTAGGGGTTGGGTGGGTAGAAAAAGACCCTAAACACCCTTAATTAAAATTATCGGACTAATTATATGGTTAGAACCCACGGTCCATAAAACTTACTATGGCCCGTACTGGTCAACCGTAGAATCAACTTCAGAAACCCAAATTTTCTTAGGGTTTTACCTTGATTTTCTTTCCTTATTTAAAGTTTATTTTTTTCCTTAAAACAAAAGTCAAAGTATTACCATAAATGCCTGAAATTTTTCTGAAAGGAAAATATAATTTTCTTCCATATTTGGTTTATTCTTTCCTTAGAGGAAAAGTTTGGAGATCTATAAATTGAATATCCCTATTTTCATAGCATAACACAATAGAATTCACAATATAGTCATTTAGAGATTTTTGTTTATGGGGAGATTTACTCTCTACAGTTTTAATGTCTTTTTATTAGTTTTTAATTATGTAGGCCAATTGGTCATATCATATAAAAATATTATGTCTTTTAGTATAGTTTTATGCGTCGTCTAATTTATCGCCTTATGATTTGCAATTGTAAGTTTCTTCATGACACCCTAATCATTTTCAAACCCAACAAGTGGTATCAGAACACATGGTTCAATGATCCTATGAACCGAGGTTGAAGTCAGGTTCAACGCGGTTTCAAATCAATTTGCAATAAATTTGATGATGATAAAGATTTTTGTCCAGCTACACGTGGAGAAGAAATTTAAACCATATTTTCAACATTTCTGATGTTGCATCTTTGAACATAAACTGCTTGTTACTGTTGCCCGCATTAGCATAAACTCTACATGACACCTTAAAAAATGTTTGTTAGATTGAAAATCTTTAAAAACACGGCCTAGGAAAAATTTAGGACACACACTAAAACATCACTGTTTGATAACTAAGTTATAACTTGATTCTCTTCACTGGGGTACTTAGGCGCTTAAAGTTACATTCTAAGTTTTGTCGCATGGATGTCAAAAAATACATAATCCCACTTAATCTTTCACATGAAAGTTAAGGCTATCACTACTCTTTCACCAGACTTCAAACTTACACCAATTATTTATGGCTCGATGGAGAAAACCCCTATGAAATAAAATTTTCTCCAACATAATTTCAAATCTTCATATTCTTTAAGTTTGCAAGCTAAAATCTTCAAATTCTTCAAGTCTGCAAATTAGAGTCTCAAATTAGACAAGTATGCAAATTGAAGTCTTCAAACCTTACAAGGATGTGAATTAAGTCTTTAAATAATCCATGTATATAAATTAAAGACTTCGAATTCTCCAAGTATGTTGGTTGAAGTCGTCAGATTATTAAAGTCTGCAAGTTGAAGTATTCAAATCCTCCAACTCGGCTAGTCGAAGTCTTCAAATCTTCCAAATATGCATGTAGAAGTCTTCAAAATCCTCCAAATATGCAAGTTGAAGTCCTCAAAGTCACCTAGTCTTCAAGTTGAAGTTTAAGATCCACCATATTTGGAAGTCAAATTATTTCAAGTCATTGAGTCTGAAGGATGAAGACTTCAAGCCTTCCCTTTAAAGTTACCTTTCTCAAGGCAGGGACTACTATCTATCCCTTTGTGCCATGAAATTACCTTTAAATCTATCTTTCTTATGATGGAGACGAGTATCCATCTCCTTGCACCAGAAGATTACCTTTAAATTTAGTTTTCATAAGTTGGGGACAAAAACAAAATTGCCCTTTACATCTTAAGATGACGTTTTCATGGGTTTATTCATAAGATTATCTCTAAATTTTGATGTCCTAAGGTGGGAAAATTTGTCCTTTTTCACCTTAAGCTGGCCTTTTTAGGGATTTATCCTTGAAAAGATTTCTAAAGTTTCTTTTTTTAAGGTGAACAAAATTTTCCTCTTTGCACCTTAAGTTGGTCTTTTCATGGATATATCCTTAAAAGGATCTTCAAATTTTTATGCCTTAAGGTGGGAAAAAAATTATTCCTTCAGACCTTATGCTTAAATATTTGGGATCTCATGAAGCCTCCAAATTATGATCTCAAGGCGGAGACGTTAAACACATCCCTTCACACCTCAAACTCAAGTATTCAGGATCTCATAAAACTCAAATTAGTGATCTCAAGGTAGTGAAGGCAAACACATGCCTTCACATTTTATTCTTAAATATTCAAGATCTCATAAAGCTTCAAATTTTTGGTCTCAAGGTGGATTCGTTAAACACATCTCTTCACACCTTATTCTCAAATATTCAGGATCTCATAAAACCTCAAATTTATAATCTCAAGGTGGGGGACGTTAAACACATTCCTCCACACCTTAAACTCAAGTATTTGAGATCTCACAAAAACTCAAATTTGTGATCTCAAGGCGGAGACGTTAAACATATTCCTTCACACCTTATGCTTAAATATTCAGGATCTCATATAGCCTCAAAATTTGTTGTCACAAGACGGAAACGTTAAACACATCCCTTCAAATATTATGCTCAAATATCAGGGATCTCATAAAGCCTTAATAGTATGATCTTAAGGCGGAAACATTAAACACATCCCTTCAAACCTCAAGATCAAGTTCTTGTGTTGTGATGAAAAACTCTCCATTATGTAACCTATCTCCACAAAATCCAAATATTGCTTCCATGAACCTACAATAACAAAGAGTAACAAAAATCACAAAGAAGAGAGAAAAATATACCTTGCAGACTCAAAGCTACTGTTAGAGATGTTATGATTTGTGTCGAAATATTGTTAAACATACACGTATTTATAGACCCAATAGAGGGATATGTTCTTCTTTAATTGATAAGATGAGAAAGGATTCATTATAATTCTTGACAAAGTCAAGCCTCTATTTCCTGTCAGGTAATTACAAAAAAAAAGTTTTAAAAAATTATTTAGTTAAAAACTGTTTCCATATTGGTCTATGTTTTTTTAAATATTACAATTAAAGTATCAAGTTAATACTTCAATTTTAGTATTTAAAAGATAAAATATCTTGACAAGACTTGAAGCTGGGGTCATTTGTAACATTTAAAATTTCTTGGAGATTCTGATTGTATTAGATTCAAGATATACTAATCCAAATAAATATTGTAGATTAATATAATTGGATTAATTATTTGAATCTAATAAATATGAATTTAATTACAGTCCAATTTCATTGGACTAGAAGCTCACTTTGCTAAGCCCAATGGCATCTCATCCTAGAGGTCCAAATTGGTGTCACGTGTCAAATGGCGTGTCTCGCCAAGTCAAATGAAGAAGCCAATAGAATCATGTCATGTGTAAAAATGGAATTACATGCCTATCCCAATCAAAGCCAAATAAAAATGTGTCACGTGTACAAGTGACATATTCTGGCCAATCAAATATCATCATGTCACTTAAATTTGATTGACAAAATGAAACTTGTTTTCATAACTATTCCTCCACCATGTCACTTAAATCTGATCATGAGCCAAAGAAAGCGTTCTCATCATAACTCCTCTATTCTACAACTATAAATAGAGGTCCTCATTATTCAAAAATCACACCAGAATTCTAACAAAAAGTCAGAGCAAGTTCGGGGATCAAACGTCACAAATTTCTCTATAAGATACAAGTTCAAGAACTCAAGTTGAGGAACAAGCTCAAAAGACTTTGAATACAAGTATATGTCAAGAACAAGTTAAAGTTTTACGATCAATCTTAAGCTTACAAGTCCTTGATTTTATATTTGAAAAAGACAAATCAAATGATTGATTGTAACACTCATATTTGAAATTAAATAAATATGATTGTTGCAATATTTTCTAATAATGATTATTATTTTAACGACGCAAATTTAATTGTCTATAATTATATATAGATTTAACTAGGCCCTAGCTCTAAAAGTGTGTAAATTCGCAGAGTTAACTTCAAATGTCGTGATATGATAACCAAAAGAAAAAGAAGATTAGTAATGTGAAAGTTCATTTGAATTTTTAATTTTTTTTTTAGAGAAAAGACACAAATATGTCATCTAACTTTGAGAAAAGACTCAAATATGGCATACGTTGAAGTTTAGCTCATCTATGTCATTTCTGTTTGAGAAAAGACTCATTCATGTCATTATTTATTAACGAAAATATAGTTTCAATTTTGCAAAACCATTATTTTTATACGTGGTCACCAATTAAATCATTTTTTTTGAAGGAAAAAGGCTCAAATATGCCATCAACTTTTAGAAAAGACTCATTTATGTCATTTGTTAAAAGTTTGGCTCGTCTATGTCATTTCAGTTAACAAAGAATGGTATGAATAAGCCTTTTATCAAACAAAAATGGCATAGATGAGCCAAAATTTTAACAAATAATATAAATGAGAATCTTCTCAAAGTTTGATGACATATTTGAGTTTTTTAAACCTTTTTTAAATAACCTTCTCTGATACCAATTGATATTTTGCATAATTTACTCTTAATCAAATGACTAGTGAAATGGGTTGTCTAATGTTTTTAGCGAAGAAGTAAGAGTAACAAGTAAAAACACAATACTTTTACGTGGAAAACACCCAACTCAAAAGGTGTAAAAGACCAAGAAATATGCCTCTACAAGATTTAACTGTAACTTTACTAAATTAGTGAGCGTCAACAATTTAAGATTACAAAATGTGTAACCTAAGGAACTAACTCTTATTTCTAAACTTCAAGTTATGGATTCAGATTACAACTCTTGCAATCCTAGGAATTAACTCTATTTCCTAAACTTCAAGTTATGAATTCAGATTATAACTCTTGCAATCCTAAAATCTAACTCTAATTCCTAAACTTCAACACATACCTTTCAAGGTATGTGTTCCCAATGCTTCGAGTAATCCCCACTTGAAGACAACACTTCTAATTTATTTTATAACTTACTAAACTAAGATTACAACAAAACTCAATCACAAAGAACAACTCACAAGGCATAAATTGTGTAACATTACTAGGTTCTTTGATGTGTTCCTTTAATCCGTTGTTAGTATTTATGAAGTCAATTTTCCAATTCTTTTATACTTTATAAGTGCACGAATATTCTGAATGACTTTGCTGCTATTTAAGGATGACTCTTCAGAGAGTTGGTCTTCACTTCAAACTCCACATTGACTCAAAATATCTTGACTTCTACTTCAAGCAAGACTCCTTCTTCAATTTAAAATCCTTGACTCTTAAGACTTCTTCTTCAAATCAAACTCTTTGATTCTTTTGTGTTGTAGTCAAACTTCAATTCTTTAATGTAACACATGTACAAACTCCACATTGATTAAAACTTTTTTGACCTAGAGTTTTACTTCAACTAAAATTTTGTCTTTAAATCAAGCTCTTTTATTCTTTTGTATTGTGGTCGAACTTCAACTCTTCAATTCAACACATGTTTGTTTCCTTAAGTTTATCACGAAATTATCATATATTCCTTGACTATTGCACACTTTCTTTTATTCATTAATGATCTTGCTGAGAATTCAACTTCTTCGTACAGTGCATTTGTGAACCAGGCCAACTTACATATTTCATGTTACTTTTTCAATCATAAAAACTCCATAAAACCCAACAATTAAGATAATACCTCTGTATATAGTTTATTCATATTTTTAGTTTGAAATGACCCTTTTTGTTTTAATAGTAGAACTGATCCATATTAATTAGACTTTTGCCATGAGATGTGAGAATTTCTTGCATATAATACATGTTTTGTATCTTGGTCTAGAACATGTTCGGCATGTTATTGAAGTGAAATAATAGGTTTTGTTCTATTTAGAAGATGATAATAGGTTTACTCTGATACATTTGTAAAATTTCAACCTTTTCAGATATTGTAATCATTAGATAGCCCCTTGAGCCTATGGACTTCATTTGGTAGCCAGAGTGATAGTGCTCAAAATACTTGTAGAACCATTAAACAAATAAGCAGTTGTTAGCAATCTAATTACCCAATATATGAGGTCGAGGTCAAATCCCACTAGGAGTGGTATATGAAAGAATTCAATTGCAAAGTCAAATTGTGTCCTAATTCATTGCAGATAGATGGTAACAAAGGTGAATAAATTTCAAATATCAAATTAAGATTTTTTAATCAACCAACTTCAACACAATAAAATAAAATGAGTGTTTAGCAACCCAGCGGAGTGACAATGTCATGCCCCGAGCCTACACCCTGGGTGGGATTGGCACTCGAAGACCATTGTTGGCCCCAAGCGAACCCTTGGCTTGGCTTACTTAACTCAGCGGAAGACAATATTCATATCTATAATGATCAAAGAACTTAACTGAACTGAATAATTTAAAATAACTGAGAATGTTTTAAAGATTAAACATTCAACTTGGCCAAAAGTGGCAACTCAAGTCTTTAACATAAGAATGATAATGCAAAGACTATAGAACTACTAACTGTCTATGAAGCCTCTAAAACAAAGAGGGATGTCGGGACAGGACCCCTGATCATCCTAACATCTGAAAGACTAGAAAGCAAATAAAGGAGTCCTCCGAAATGCAAGAAGGCTCACCAACAGACTCTGGATGCTCAAGCTGGATCAACGAGGCGCTAGATGCTGATCCTGGTTACCTGCGTCTGCATCATAATATGATGCAAGCCAACTGGCATCAGTATATTGAATGTACAAGTATGCGAATTAGAATGCTAACATACAAGATATATGCTTGAAAGGATTCTGAAAGAAACACTTACCTTGGCTCTTCTCAACTCATGAATAACTTAACTCATAATAAAGCAATAAGACACATGCAATATATGAAAAGCTTTATAAACAGTGAAAGCAACTTATTTCGATAAAGAAAATGCAATAACAAATCAACTTTGTTCATGTAACAAAGTAATATAGTTTCTGTGGGAGATTCTCTAACCGACAACCACCACTATAAGCCTAAGTAGTGATACAACATCTTGCCCACGTTGCCAGAACTGTCCTATACTTTGCCGTCATATAGAACGCTTAACTTAGTGGATCCACTAGTCTATGCTAAAAGCATCTTAAGGAGTCATCTAAAAAGTATGATCCTTTATTACCCATGATGGCTACATGGTTTATGGAGACTTGAGTTAATATGAACTCGCATCCCCATATCGGTGCTCAATACTACTCCCAAAATATACTTAGCTCATATGTTTGTAAAAACAAAACTCTTTCTTTGAATTGAGATAATTA
>JAJOOR010003466.1:0-54151 GCA_036250505.1 Solanum acaule
TAGCCTACTTGCTTAAACATTACAGGCCTTATAGCTTTTCTGGACATGTGTCATGTGCTTACTTTCTCATATTTCATATGTGTACTCATTGACATGTTAGTCCACCTATCCATGCGATATAACTCACTTGCTCAATGTGATTTGTGTTCCGTAGTTCATTTTATTTTATGTCTACATGTCTTATAGACTACTTGCTTATATATTATATATTTCGTAGCTTTAGTACTCATCTAGAAATATGTACACCACATATTTATATAGCTTAATGCCCATATATTATGTGCTCCATTTTGTGCTAATATGCCTATGTATCATATCCAATGTGTCTTATTTATCTATATACTATTCCCCTCTGTGTTTATTGACTTGAGTTTTGAACATTTTTGGAAATCATTTCCTTGTATCATTATGTAGTGAAGATTTTGACTAGAAAAGGTTGGGGCTATATGTAAATTTTATCACAACCATAGATAAATAACTTAGCATAATGCCTTATCCGAAAGTGCGGCATAAAACTTTAGAGTTTGTATTAGCAGCTATGCATTCTTATAAGTCTCTCCTTTGAAAAGCGTCATAAGATAAATGAGAAGGGAAAGTAGATCCCCGATAGATCAGGCCTATGATTTTATGTGTCCGTTCCATATAAAAAGAAATTGGAAGATACTATAGTTATGATTGTTAAGGCCCAGAAGCTAAGCTCAAAAGGTGTAACCTCCATTGAAGTATTGTGGAAGGAATAGAATATAACATAAGGTACTTGGGAATAGAAAATGGTAGAGATCCTAAATACCCCTCCTCATTCTAAAAATCAATACAAGGATCTGAGATCATGTGGTCCCCTTATATGATCATAAATCCTACTAGCATTTGTTCATTTGATATGTCATTTGCATGTCTTGTGTTTAGGTATATTAAAGTCCTTATTTGTATGAGTTCTACTTGTGTGTATCTTCAGTGAATTACTTGATCAAGAAAGGGGTTTAATTTGTCATATTATTATTTCATAAACCATAGCTATTGAGATGTCATGCTAGACTTGTCTATACGTGCTTTAGATTAGTCTATGAATTTTGGATAGTCCAATTTACAATGAGAACTCTCGCAAATCTCTATATGAAATTCCAAGATTAACCAAACTATCAGGTGGCACCTATCTTTCGAGGACGAATGATCATAAGGGGGGTAGGATGTAACACCCCGTATTCTACGTGTACTAGTTCTATTTATATGACGCTTATAAATTTCCTTGTGATATAGTTACGGACTCGGTTTCCTATGCAACTAGTGACAATAGAATAGGTTTAAAGTGAGCTGTCGGTAGATTTTAATGTGACCCGATTAAGTTGAAATCGATGGAAGTATTTAAACTTGAGATCATAAGGTAGTATTTGAGTCTAAAGTTTAAAGTGACATAGTGTATATAAGTTTTAAGTTAAGTTAAAGATATTAAAGTCTAGAAATGGAATAAAATATTGAGGTGCTTGCTTGACTACACTTAAGCTAGTAGGTGCATCACCTGATTTGACTTGTTGACTAGCCCAAGGGACTAAGTAGGTGCATCACCTACCAAGACTTTTTTTATCATGTTATTGGGCCAAGTACACTACCACCTACTTGCATTAATCTGGCCCAAGTTGAATAGAAGTAAGGGGAAAATGTACAGCCAAGGCCCACTATGCTTAAGTCCAAAAAGGCCCAAGTGAAAAGTCCAAGTAGGTGGATCACCTACTTGATAATTTATGGCCCAAAATGAGTGAGAAAGTCTGCCAAAACAGGTCCCTTTTAAAGGTATTGATATCCGCTTTTTCCAACCATTTTTACTTTGAAAAATAATCTGATTTCTAGATCTTTCTCTCTTCTCTCTCTTAGATTTATACAGCAGCCATTAAATACCATTAGGTTTCTTGAATACTATGGAGTTCAAGCTATTGAAAGGTATAAGTTAAGACAGAGTTGAGAAGTACAACCTTTACTTTGAAGAATCCAACTCTTAGCAAGTGGTAGTTTTGTCCAGGTAAGCTACTGCAATTTTCTCCCTCTTGTTCTTGAGTTAATTAGGACTTTTGGTATGTATAAGTGAGTTGTAAATGTTCCTTCTACATGGTGTATTATTGGGGAGGATGTTCTGGTGGTTAGTGCATGTTGGGACAACCATGGAGAGGAGTCCCCTTCAAATTCAGTTATGAGCTTGTTTGAGAACTTCAAAAGTAATATTAGCTCTTCAAGTGTTGGTGATCAGAAACCATAATTCATATTGCTTCTGTTACATTATTATGTTTAAGGATTTTTTTATGTATTTATAATAAGGGATGTGACTAGAATGTGCGGTGAAGTTATCGAGATGTTAAACGACTTAAATATTGCAGGGAGTTTTGGGGAGGACCTGATACGAAGGTTGTACAGTATATAAACATTATTAAAAGGGAAAGGGAAGGAAAGACAACATTGGCTAGATAAATGACATGCTTACTGCTTGGTTACTTTTTTGGTGAGATCAAGTAGCTCAAATTGATTGATTAGCTACTAATACTAGTCTTACAACTTATTTTATTGTAGATTAGTGATCTGAAGAGAAGGAACTTAAGTCACTTTTTGAATTGTATAGCAAGGTATGTAAGGCTATTTGATTTCCTATTTCTTTGGCATGAATCCAACACTTGTATTACAAAGTAAGTGTTCTAAGTGCCCTTGGTAGTGACTGATCCAAAGTTGCAGTTCCTACTCCCTAGAGCATTAAAGTGAGTACAATAATAAGAGTTTATTACTAAATGTACGTGCTTACTCTACCAAGTATTAGCATGAACGTAACCTAGGATACACATGGTACATATGTTTATATGTTGGATATACAATCTGCCCATATCTTGCCAACTTGCTTCAATTGTCTATTCCATCATATATGTCATCTTTTCACATGTTCATATGTTCCCTTTATTGGTTATTACTCCCATCGTGTTAGACTATAATGTTACCTCACAAGATCCCTACTTGCTCTATTGTACATTTTATATGTACTTACTTGGAATATGTATCCGTCCTTAAGTTGAATTTGCGCACGTTCTCCCTTGGTTCCACGTTCATGTATACCTTGTATTTGATATTAGTTAGTGATTATTTGCTATCATATAGAGTTCAAATCTCTTGGCTGAATGTTAAATGTCCACACTTGATATGTGCTTCAATTTGAGATGTCAAAATGCTTACTGAGTCATATAAGCTCCTAAGTATTATGTTGGTGTCACATTTGCTTCCCATGTCATTGTTATTATCGTAAGTCCATATTCATGTCTTCTGCTACTGGTCCATAGTTCCAAATCTTAACAATGATTATGACCACCAAAATAGCAATCTCAAAAGAGTTATGAACAGAAAAACAACAATCTCAAAGATTAAAGAATCTAAGTGAACCAATCTATATAATTATAGATGGCAGCCCAGGTGATAAAGCCTAGCATGGGCCGATCCCAATTGATATAGATTGGTGGCAGCTCAAGGGCTAAAGCCTAGCATGGGCCTATCCCAATTTGTGGAATTATGTGGACAGCATCCCAGGGGTTAAAATGCCTAGCATGGGTCATCCTCTTCTACCACTGATCAGCTGGTCATTGTATCATATGTCTTATAAAATTATAACACAAATAAAAGTTAGGAAAAGAATGTAACATACAGGATTCCAAAAGTATAAGTAAAGGTGGTCTCAAATCCTTATCTATTTCTATTTGGTTTCACTTGAGCTCTCATTTTACATATGGTTGTATTATGCCTTACATATTCAGTACATTTTTTCATACTGACGTCCCTTATTGGGGACGGTGCATTTCATGCTGTAGGTACAAGTACGCAACTAGCAGATTTCCCCAATAGAAGCACAGGATACCTAGCGGTTGTTGGTGAGCTCCAGGTTGATTCGGGGCTTTTTCAAGTCTTTACTATGCGTATTTTCATAGTGGTACAGTCACGGATTCCAGTAGAGGCTTTGTAGACATTGTAAAGCTATCATCTGTATTCATAGTTTCACTTGTCACATGTATCGATTCAGCTAGTCGACATGTCTTGTATATGAAGCTTCTCATTAGTAAATCTATCAGAATAGTATTTTACTTTCTCATCATAGGTCACTTGTAAAGCATGTGTTCATATGGTACTTGTCCGCCTCACCTAGGGTTGGGGTGTGACATAGAATTCCTTTCCACAGATTTATAAGAATGCTCAGCATACTTAGATTCCACACAAACTTGACATTTTTATTTATTGCACTCAAAGTTAGACAAAACTTCTAAGTTGATCAGTTTTTCTTACAAGGTTTTGTATTTGACATGCCCCAAGTGTTCATGTCACAAACAGTTCGACTCAAGCAAGTAGGAACAAATAAAAATATTGAGTTTGAAAAGCTCTCCATGAAGTAGCTTTTTCTCACAAATATTTTGTTCCTACTTCTTACAATTTTATGTGATACAAACATTGTTTAGAGTCATCACCTTGTCAAATGTCCTTTTTGGAAGGACCTTTCCATAACTTTCAATTTGATTGTTATAGAACTACCAAGAACAAAGTTTCATCGGGTCCAATAAAGGCAATATAGTCCAAATGCTTCTTTTACAAAACATGACAAATGACTATTCACCAATATTCATGTCTAGACAAATAGTTATATTTAATAGACATATCTTTTCATGAAAAGTTACAACATTTTAAGTGACACTTTTTCATAAAAGAACTCAATCATTTTGAACAAGTATATATATAATTTGGTAGTTTCACACTAGTCATACCATATACTAGTAAAAGAGAAACTCAACGACCACAATATCAACTATACTCCAAGAATTTTGTGGGTCTAACATAATACAAAAGTATCATCGAATTTTATATCTTGTTCTCCAAATTTAAATTAGACACCTAATCTAATTTTATCTTTGTCATACGCATATTAACCCCCCACATTTTAAATATGATCTCAAAAATATTTTTCAAGTATTTAAAAATAGTTTTTCCACATATTTTTTCCCATGCTATCAAAGTGTCATTGGAAACATGAGACCTCTTTTGAAAATATTATTCTACAAAAGAATTATAGTGCTTCAATTCTCTTTGACAATCTTTACACAATGTCAAAGTTCATTCCATAGAGACACAAAATCTCTAAATCTAAGTCACTGGTATATTTCCTCTATCACAAATAGACATACCACTTAGTATTTAGAATACTAACAATAAAGACAAAAAAAAATTGTACAATTTGTTTCTATATAACATTGAAGTTTATAGAAAGTCAAAAGTACAACATTGACTTATTATGTGAAGTTTTCATATTTTTCAAACCAATAGCATAGTCTAATTTATCCAGAGTAGAAAACTACAAAAGTTTTTAGTCTATAAAAATCAGACATAATCAAATTTCACATGGAGTACAAAACTACAAAAGGTTTTTTAGTCTCCAAATAGAATTAAACATATTCTTAGATTATCACATAGATATGCTTTTCTTTTCAAATAGATTTCCAACTACAACATTTTGAAATACTATTTTATCAAACAAAAATGTGCATCTCTCATTCTGGAAGCTAAAGAATTTTAAAGGCAACACTTTTTTGCCAAGGAAAATTCATTCAAGAATCATACGGTTTGCAGAACTTTTTTCAAAGACATACATGATAAATATCAAAACTGTTAACTTTTAGAAACTATTTTCCTCCGTAGATAAATAATAAGAAGGTTATCTGGTGTAATCTTTAACCGAAATACCACTATTCTTCTAGTACATTCTCACTTTGACCTTGCTAAACAAAGCACCGAATTCTGGAGAAGTAATGCATTAATCTTCTACTTCTATGATATGTTTCTCTCAATCAGTAGAATACAAGAAATACCAACAGAATAATAATTTCCTTAAGATTGTTGTTCATCTTGTATTCCTAAGATACTTAGAACAAAACTTTAAAGAACTTGGTAAGAAACAACAAAGTTTAGAGAATATTCTCAAACTAGAAAATTAAAACTAGTAGAGAAAATAGAATCAGAAACATATTAGAAGCAATATAAAAATATTTTTCTCAAAGAAAGAAAATGAAGTCCATTGAATGCACAGTGTCCCCTTAAGGAAATTATTCCTCTCAAGTACCCGAGATTAATAGAATATATCCTCCTAGGATAGAATGATCTTACTCACCGGTGTATCGGTACCTAAAACTACGGTGTCAGCGAACCACTTAACGGCAGTAAAGTACACTTAGAATACTAGATTTAGTAGTAGTAGAAGAAGTCCAAAAAAATTCGTTCAGCTAAAATGAGAGGAAATCCCTCATATAGAAAAGAAAGGGTAGTGTGAAAGGGTTCTTATTGTGCCTTACTGGAGAGGTCACAAACCTTTGGAAAAGCCACAATCTTTTTAAAAGGTCACAACCTTTTATAAAAGTCACAACTTTTCAAAAAAGTCGCAACTCATCAAAAAAGTCACAACTCTTCATAAAAGTCACAACTCTTCATAAAAGTCACAACTCTTCATTTTCCATTCACACCTTTTAAAACCCAACAAATTCAAGTTCAAATTCATCAAAGATTCAAGAACAAGCTCCAAAGACCCTTGAATCCAAGATGAAAGTCCAAGAAAAAATTCAAAATTCAAGATCAAACTCAAGAGCCCTTGAATTATATCTGAAAAGGCAAATTTAGAGGAATCTGAATGTAACACTCGCACTTTGAAATTAATAAATATGATCGTTGCGATAATTTTCCGTTCTTGATTATTGTTTTCTCGACACGAATTTTATTGTCTACATATGGTAGAGGCCTTACCAACTAAGGGCTTATTTTTAAGCTGAGATATACTTGTTTATCTTTTTTACTATGTATGGCTGCCATGCGCCACTAGAAAAGGATTTAGTAGGGTCGACTCTAGCTTAAGTTTTGACATTAAGTATCAGTTGTCTAGTTTGAGTTTAGGGAGTGACACTATAACTAACACGCTACTTAAATGTCGCTGAAGAATTTAGTGACTTTAAATATAATGATATTAACTTAAATGTCGTTAAATATTTTTGCCACTACAATCGAGACTACCTAAATGTCGCTGAAGAATTTAGTGAACTTTAAATATAATGATATTAACTTAAATGTCGTTTAATATTTTTGCCACTACAATCGAGACGCTACATGTAATGAACCGAAAGGTTGTTTTGGGGAAATTTAATAATTAGCGTTTAAACCCTCTTGAAAGTTGCCCCGAGTAATTTTTGATTAGTCGGTGAAATTGATTTGAAAATTTTGAATTATTCGATAACTACGGTTATTATGATGGGTATATATTAAATAATTTATTTATCTAGTTGGTGGTTAATAGTTGATGTCATAATTTATTTAATACCCTATAATATTTGACCCATATTAAAAATAAGTTAATAGGGTTTAATATTTTAGTCCACAATTTGAGAGAGAAAGAGAGAATAGGCGAGGCGGCGTTCGACGACTGGCAAAAGGGAGGCGTGCACTTCTTCAGGTCAGAGCTAAGTGAAGCTCCTAACTCTTTCCTTTATATGAAATTAGGTTATGGCACTTATATTAATATAATAATGTTATTAAAGGGGAAATGCCATTAAATGTTTGTTGACGTTATTTGGCCTAGAATAAGGCAAAATTATTTGTATCAATAAGATAAGGCTGACAATTAAAGAATAGGAATTAATGATGCAAATGATTGGTGAATCATGAAGATAATTGATTATGTTGTTTATTTTAGTTTAAAATAGTTCAATTTGCAAACTGATTTCCTGGTCCAGGGATCCTAACGGCCTAATCCAAATTTCCGTTAAGAATTTTCTTAAGCTTAATACATTATAATTCAAGTTTTGGTATATTGGAATTTTACCCAAGGCTTGAAATTTGGAAATATGAGAGTTGACATGTAATTGAAATCAAGATTATGAACTTGATTTTAGGTTTAAGTGAGTTTTTGAGTCTAGACTAGACACATAGTAATATGGGTATTGTTAGTTTTGTAATCTTATTGTGATTCTTTATTTGAATAGATTGTATTGGTCTGGAAGCCCAACGAAAGAGGAAAGCTCAAGTTCCGGAGTAATTGTTCGACTGTTTGAGGCAAGTGGATTTCTAAACCCTTTTAAGTGCATAGAGTCATGTATTTCCTTGTGGTGTGTGTTTGGGAGTAATGGGACTTGGTGATGGGTTGACTTGTCCATGTTGAATAATTCTAACGATGAAAAGGGGGTAATAAAAGGCAATGTGATTAATTGTTGGTGTGTGATGTGTTGAGAATGATTTTGAAAGGTTTATTGATTCATTGTTGGTGTCGTATCACGATTGTGTTGTTGTGAATTGTGCAATTGTGACAAGTGTTATGTGAATTGAGAAAGAATAAGAAATTAAAGAGGGTGTACCATTTCGAGGGACGTATTGCGCGCCGCGATGGATACTATATATCGAGGGACGTATCGCACGCCGTGATGGATACTATTAACGAGGGACGTGTCGCGCGCCGCGACGGATGCATGGACATATATGTCCCCCATTGGTCCCGGACTGAGAGACAGTGGGTGTGTATCCCTAGGTCATACATGCATCACTATACTTGACATTGCATTACACATCTTTATCATTTATGAACTTGATCTTGTGTGTTGCTGATCTTGTGAGTGCCTTTCTGTGGAAGTTGAGATTGATGAATAGTGAGTTTGTTGTGGAGGATATATAATTGTTAAAGTGTTGTTGTTGAGCTGTGTGTTATGTAAACTGTGAATCGTTAGGTTGGGCTAGTTTTATACAAGTTGTAGCTGTGGAGGTTCGGTTGGGGTGTAAGGAGTACCCGTATTCTATTCCCTTAGCTTGTGTTTAGAAGTTTAGTTGTTGAGTACCGTGTGGTTTGTTACTCACCCCTTGCTTCTACATATTTTGTAGGTTACTAGACCGGACCTTTGTGATATTTTCTCTTCTCCTTGTCTGAGGCTTCTTGTGGAGGTTTGTGAGGTAGCTGCTTATCATTTCAGCGGACCCTCTTTCTCCTTAATTATGATCTTGTTCTATTCTAGAAACAATGTCATTTGAGATTTGTATTTTCTTTCGATTTTGTTATAACACATTAGAGGCTCAAGCACGTGACAATCAGGTTTTGGGGTATTTTTAACTTGATTATAATTTTTTGCATTTTATTGTAAAGGCTGAGTTTTAGGCTGACTTGTGTTGGGGAGATAAGACGAGCGCCATCACGTCCATTTTTGGGTCGTGACAAAATGGTATTAGAGCCCAGGTTCATAGGTCTCACGTGTGTACAAGCCGAGTCTAAGTAAGGTCTCGAGCATCGATACAGAGACGTCTGTACTTATCTTCGAGAGGCTATAGTGACTTTTAGGAAAAATCTTCACTTCTTGGATCCCTATCATGCATACTTGGTCCGGTTTTGATTCTTATCGCTTCACTCCATTCACTCTCACTTATAGTGATGACTCATGTGTGGTTCTTCATGTGAGTAGTTTATGTCATGTATGATTTGGATGTTAGATCTGGTATTAAGATGGAAGTAGTATACTTAAGGAAAGGATGTGTGGTCAGATTTAGAATGTTCAACAATTTGAAGGGGTTGTGTAAGGTTAGTTACCCTAGTAAAGTGAATGGTACTTGTGTGGTATATACGATATTTAGAGTGGTTGAACAATTGGAAGTGGAATGATTAAAGGGATGGCTAGATAATGGACATGTAACTTTGGAAACTACAATTAGTAAAGTTTTCATAACATGAATGAGTTGCTTAGAAAATGATGTGAATAATGACGCACCAATTGAGGTTAGAATTTCTACTACGATTTTATAGATTGTGTATATATCAAATAAGGTCATGATACGACTACTACAATAGTATCGATGCTTACTTGGTTAGAGTTATGGAGTGTATTACTTTTGATATTGACTTGACCTACGATAGAATACATATATCTTGGGCTAGATACAGAACTGATTTGGTAATATTTTACAGGTATTCGATGGTAGAAATGTGTGACCTATTTGGATATGATCTTCTCGGTATGTATGATATGTTCTAGTGGTGGATCTAATAAAAAAAATTGCGGTGTGATACTAGTGGTATATGGAAACGGATACGTTGATGTCAAATGCGATTACTAACTACTTAAAGAGTTATCAGTTGTATCACATGCTCGTAAAAAAAAAAGAGATTCAATGTTGTATTCACATTTGAGAAACCAACTAGCTTGTTACTATAGACGAATGAGTCAAGCTTTATTTATAAGGGAAATTTTAGTGGTGGATCTTTGGTATGGTATTAATACATTTAGGTTGTGAAATGTATCCCGAAATTCTAAATGAGGTCAGATAATTTTATCTTAAGCTCCAAGGAGTAGATTGATACCGGAATGACAAACTTATGGGTAAAGAAACTCTTAGTGAGTATACTTGGGTGAATGAAATTGGTGAATTATAGTAAGAAAGCGTGTATACAATTGAGTTATTCCTTTGAATTTGATTGGTATAGTTGGGTTTGAGATGTCATATCAATGACAAGGTTGACTTTGAGGTGATGGCAAGGGCTAACAGAGCATAATGGTAATAAGAGTTTGTGATGAATTGTGATTGGGATGAAACTATATGATGAGATTTGTTAATTAGGCAAATGTTTATATTGTAATGACGTCCTGTGAATATCTAAGGTTGTGGTTTGCTACTATTTGGTGAGTAGCATGAATACATGGAAAGTTGTAGAAGGTGCTGAGACACCGCTCGAATAGAATTTGAATGAACTAGAGTCACAAATAAAAAGAATTAGTGGATGTAGTTTAGCCTTCGGAAAGAGGCGAGAACAAGGATATTTACTCAGATTGTAAGGGCCAAAGATGTATCTTCAAAAAGAGTGGATAATTGAATTCAGAGACATGTGGTTTCATCTGTTTTGCCTAGATTATTGTGATAATTTTACGGGTTCATCATATTGGTTAAAAACTATTGGATAAAACTTGAGAAAGGAGAGTATCGATGTTCAACTCGAGTGTGTTATAAGTTTTTTTGTGGTTTTGAGTTTGGTAATGAGTACGGTTGAATTTTTAGCAAAAGATATGATAAGGTCGATGGAGAGGCGATCAATGATAAACTAAGATACGTGAATTCATAAAAATCTTCAATGTATGAGTTAATGTTGATAGATAAAGGGATTGGGTTACATATTTGGATTCAAAATTCAAAGTTTTCACTGTGAGTTTAGGTTTGTGGTAGTGTGTTTTGTCATTGGTAAGATAAGAAATGACCGATCACATTGAGTATGAAGCACTTGGAAGGACTTAAAAATAATTTGAGTAGTAAATTTAGTTACTTTTGATTGTTATACCTACGGGGAGTTTCACGTAATGTTTTGGTTTAAAGGATAAGGTAAAAATATCATGGGTTGTAGGTCAAAGGATAAGATTGGTAAGCGAGTCAACCAAAGGAACAAGAGTTTGGTGTATTGAAGAGTTCAAGATATTTAGAATTTTGTGTCATGGGAAGAATTTGAGAAAAGTGAAGGAATAAGACCTCTCGTATAAACCTTTGGTTTGTAGTTGAAGGATTTATTGATTTTTGCCTATGAGTTTAGATATGACTGTGAGATGTGAACTAGTTCGGTACAAACTTACTAGGAATTTATCATCGACTTTTCTAAAGATTGAGTTTTTGTTTGGGTGACAAGCAATGATGTGTGGAAGATTCTATGTGGTTATGTCGAGCTAGATTGTTCAAATTATGATAGGTAACTTATTGATGTTCAATGGTGTGGACCTACAGTTTTACATGATTAATGAGGATTTCGAGGGGATTGAAACTACTTTGTCGTTGGATGATATAGATTGTTGTTACATAGGTATTTGATGGTGAGTAGAGGTTATGAGCTTATAGTATACAGAATTATTGGAGTGACCAAGAATATTTCTTAAGTGTTGGTATGAGGTATATGATGATTTTGAATATTAGTGGAAATTTAGTATCTGAAAGATTACGTGGAGTTGACATTGTACATGATTCAATAACTTTATATTGATGGGAAAGTACTTTTAGATTTGAAATTAGTGCTATCAGCCTTGGGTGGGACCTGTATCTGTCATAAATTACTTATTTGGAAAGAGAGAGCACCATAGTTTGAAAATTTTGAAAGCGATAATGTGTTTGTTAAGAAGACTTTGATACTAGTGATGGTTTGAGAGTAAGGTAAATAATTGGTGTGGTTATGATGTTTGTTAGTATTAAGAGTGTTGGCTTTAGTGGAGTACCGTGAGAAGTATGTGGGGTTCAATGAATCGAGTATGTGTACGATTGTAATGGGGACTAGACTAATTGATTGTGGGTGACTAAAAGTCAAGGAGATGGAGTTAGATGGATGTAAATCTTTGATATGGGCATTATGGAATGAGTATCTTGTGTTATTCGACTTTGGTTCCGTACGTTATTATGTGACTACCCTCTTCGTTTTTTACATTATTTAGAGTTTGATTCATTGCCTATGTCACGCGTGTTTCCACATGTTTGGGTGAATTTCTAGTGGTAGATCGGGTGTACCAATCATGTGACATCCTTTTGGTAGGGTAGGATGATTGGATAGACTTGGACATTTCAGATATGGTAGATTGTGTTGCTATGGGGCAGTTAAAGTTTTCTAGTAGCTCTATATGTATTACCTTGCTTATGAGAACTCATGGGAGAGCCAACATGAATGGTTATAGTTGTACGATTATTCATCTCATCGTCGAGGTCACGTTCCGACTAGGTGTGATTGAATGTGAGGATCATTAGGTATAGTTTTACTATTTATAAGGTTTTTCTATAGTCACAACTACGGATCTAGCATTTTCGATAGTGTTGTTAGAGGTTCTGTATGCTTTAGGTTAGATAAGTTTGATTCTCCTTTGATAAGTACCCAATGTCTAAAGATCAGATTTTTATAACTTAAGCTCGTGAGAAGATTGTGTTGTGAAAAGGAAATTTTGATAATATTTGTGATGGTTTGTGCATTATGAGTGTGTGGTGATTGGTTCAAGTTCACTTCTGGTTGTAGCCAGTATCATTTAAAAATGTTGTCTTGGTTATGTGATAAAAGATTCATCATGATGGTTGTATTATGTTCCTACGGATTTCAATTCAGATTGAGTTCATGGGTTGGTCTGTGGCTTGATAATCACTCCTGATTTGTGGATCTGTCTATTCGAAAGTTCAGTTTTTAGTAGTTGTTGTTGATGAAATGGTCTTAAGGATGAACTCACTTGGAGAGATAAACATTAACTCTAGAAATTATACCTCAAGCTTCTAGTAATGTTGGTTCCCTTCTTTCTTCTTTATGTTCGGGGACGAACATGGTTTTTAGTGGTGGATAATGTAATGATCCGAAAGGTTGTTTTTGGGAATTTTCATAAAATTAGCGTTTTACCCCTCTTGATAGTTGCTCCGAGTAATTTTTGATTAGTCGGTGAAATTGATTTGAAAATTTTGAATTATTCGATAACTACGATTATTTATTTGATGGGTATATATTAAATAATTTATTTATCTAGTTGATGGTTAATGGATTGATGTCATAATTTATTTAATATCCTATACTATTTTACTCATATTAAAAATAAGTTAGTAGGGTTTAATATTTTAGTCCACAATTTGAGAGAGAAAAAGAGAATATGCGAGGCGGCGTTGGACGACTGGCAAAGGGGAGGCGTGCACTTCTTCAGATCAGAGCTAAGTGAAGCTCCTAACTCTTTTCCTTTATATGAAATTAGGTTATGGCACTTACATTAATATAATAATGTTATTAAAGGGGAAATGGGTGAATGCCATTAAATGTTTGTTGACGTTGTTTGGCCTAGAATAAGGCAAATTATTTGTACCAATAAGATAATGCTTACAATTAAAGAATAGGAATTAATGATGCAAATAATTGGTGAATCATGAGGATAATTGATTATGTTGTTTATTTTAGTTTAAAATAGTTCAATTTGCAAACTGATTTCCTGGTCCAGGGATCCTAACGGCCTAATCCAAATTTCGGTTAAGAATTTTCTTAAGCTTATTACATTATGATTCAAGTTTTGGCGTACTGAAATTTTACTCTAGGCTTGGAATTTGGAAATATGAGAGTTGACACGTAATTGAAATCAAGATTATGAACTTGATTTTAGGTTTGAGTGAGTTTTTGAGTCTAGACTAGACACATAGTAATATGGGTGTTGTTAGTGTTGTAATCTTATTGTGATTCTTTATATGAATAGATTGTATTGGTTTGGAAGCCCAACGAAAGGGAAAGGCTCAAGTTCCGGAGTAATTGTTCGACTGTTTGAGGCAAATGGATTTCTAAACCCTTTTTAAGTGCATGGAGTCGTGTAATTTCTTGTGGTATGTGTTGGGGAGTAATGGAACTTGGTGATGGGTTGACTTGTCCATGTTGAATAATTCTAACGATGAAAAGGGGGTGATAAAAGGCAATGTGATTAATTGTTGGTGTGTGATGTGTTGAGAATGATTTTGAAAGACTTGTTGATTCATTGTTGGTGTTGTATCACGATTGTGTTGTTGTGAATTGTGCAATATTATAAAAATGGTCATCTCCTCATTATTGTGAACATGTCATTTGCATTGTTTTGATACATGATTGTGACAAGTGTTATGTGAATTGAGAAATAATAAGAAATTAAAGAGGGTGTACCATTTCGAGGGACGTATCACACGCCGCGATGGATACTATATATCGAGGGACGTATTGTGCACCACGATGGATACTATTATCGAGGAATGTGTCGCACGCCGCGACGGATGCATGGACAGATATGTCCCCCATGGGTCCCGGACTAAGAGACAACTGGTGTGTATCACTAGGTCAGACATGCATCACTATACTTGACATTGCATTGCACATCTTTATCATTGATAAACTTGATCTTCTGTGTTGATGATCTTGTGAGTGCCTTTCTGTGGAAGTTGTGATTGATGAATAGTGAGTTTGTTGTGGAGGATATATAATTGTTAAAGTGTTGTTGTTGAACTGTGTGTTATGTAAACTGTGAACTGTTAGGTTGGGCTAGTTGTATGCAGGTTGTAATTGTAGAGGTTCGGTTGGGGTGTAAGGAGTACCCGTATTCTATTCCCTTAGCTTGTGTTTAGAAGTTTAGTTGTTGAGTTCCGTGTGGTTTGTTACTCACCCTTTGCTTCTACATTTTTTGTAGGTTACTAGACCGGACCTTTGTGATATTTTCTCTTCTCCTTGTCTCACGCTTCTTGTGGAGGTTTGTAAGGTAGCTGCTTGTCATTTCAGCAGACCCTCTTTCTCCTTAATTATGATCTTGTTCTATGCTAGAAACAATGTCATTTGAGACTTATATTTTCTTTCGATTTTGTTATAACATATTAGAGGCTTGTGCACGTGACAACGAGGTTTTGGGGTATTTTTAACTTGATTATAAATTTCTATATTTTTTTGTGAAGACTGAGTTTTAGGCTTACTTGTTTTGGTGGGATAAGACGAGTGCCATCACGTCCATTTTTGGGTCGTGACACTACAGAAGTCTTAATTTGTATCCTTTTTTAAAAGTTATTTTCAATGTGCTATTGTACTCCACCAGAGCATACTTAAAATTCAATATGGTTCAATACCATTTTATGAAGATAGTCTTTTGCCGTGTGTTGTTATTCTCCACCAGAAGATATTAGTGACTCTGGTCGCTTTTATATCTGTAAAATGCAGTTGATTGGTGAAGTTTGCGCTATGAATGAACAAAGTAGACATATATTTTTAGATATTTTGTACTTGCAATTCGTGGTCAGTTTTGGCTGGGAAATGAATGGCCTAGTAAAGCGGAGGTAAAAAGAGTGGTACTTGCCCTAAATGAAAGTATAAGTGGTCAAGATGGTTTTTATAGGTAATTTTTGTTAAAGTTATAGGATATTATAGGGAATGACGTGAGTAATAAGGTAAGAGCTTTCTTATGTACGTGTGGTCAGAAACTGTCAAGATTCATAACATACACTATAGATTTTTATCAAAAAGGATCTAAGACCTATAAGTTTGAGTATTTTTACTAACAAAATATTTCCAGACTACTACATGGGAGGCTGGTAGATGTGTGATAGACAATGTTTCTAATGTATCTATTAAAAAAAACATAAGAATCTTACTAATTGTGAGGTTGAAGGGTAATAGGAAGTCCTTCAAGAGGGGTAGGCATTGGATCATATATCATTTTCTCGTTGGGATTAAGTAATTTCCAATTAAATTTCCTGATTAAGATGTGCAGAAAGATGAGAATCTCCAGCCGAGCAAACTCTTTTCCTACACACATTCGAGGTCCTCCCCCGAATGGAATATAGGTATATGGTGCTGGTCCAACTCCTTCAAATCTTGATGGTTCCAAGCTCGTTGCATTGGGGAAAATCTCTGGATCCAGACTTGTTAAACCAGTATTCCAGTAAAACTGTTCCAACATAAATGAGTTTTAACCTCTATGCACTAGCAATAACATAAGAAACTATTTATATAAGATTAAGACAATTGAAGTTCAAAGTAAATCACATGATAAAAATAGTAATCTATCTATTTCAATTTGTTTGTCCTATTTTTATATTTATTTGTGTAAAAGATAATCTCACTTTCCTTTTTTGATAATTCTTTTGACTTTTATTTCAACTTTCCACTAAGATTACAAAATTAAAAGATAGTTCGATAAATTTGACATATCTTTAGTTTTTAGTTTTAGATCACAAAATTCAAAAATTTTCTTTACCTTCTAAAATTTTATGTCAAGTCAAAATCAGACAAATAAATTAAAATGTAAGAAATACTCCATGTCACATTTTATGTGACATCATTTCCTTTTTAATTCGTCCCGAAAGGAATGTCACCTCATTATAATTAGAAACAATTTAACTTTAAAATTCTTCTTTTATCCTTAATGAAATAATTTTCAGTTTCACAAATGTCTAAGAATTATTTTAAACCACATATAGGAATGACAATGGTGCGGACGGGGCAGGCGAATTGAGCTTAATCCACAATTTTTTTAATCCCTCCCGCCTCATTATTATCCCTAACCATATATTTCAAAAAAAATTATTTTTTTCAAACAACCATATCAAGTCAAAATGATTTACATAAAATAGGACGAAGGAAGTAGAATTTTACCTTCCACCCCTTAGGGATATGATAACCTCCGTAATTTATATCCACAATTGCTTCTCGATAAGCCCCCATTATAGGTGGTGTTAGTCTCATAACTTCAGATACTACATTCCAAGAATACTTCATCTTCTGTATATCATCCCAATTCAAAAACTCCCCTTCTTTCTTTGATGATGCTATCTCAATATGCTCTGCTTTTCACCAAATAATTGATAAAAAAAATTATATAAAAAAATTCCATAAATATATAAAAACATGTCTTGCAGAATGTGTAAGGCTAACAAAGCAAATTCAATAATTCAAAAAACAGAAAAAAAATATAACAAAAGAGACACAATAATTTAATGTGATTCGATCAATGAACAAACCTTGCAGAATGTTTTGATAAATTTGAGGGTGCTCCGCAAGTCTCTTAATGAGTAAAGTAAGAGTGACAGATGAAGTGTCATGGCCAGCAAAGAGAAACAGCAATATGTTATTAAAAATAAGTAGTTCAGACATGTACTTTCCATTTTCATCTGGACATGACAACAAATGAGACAAAATGTCTTGTGAAGGTGAAGCTGTGTTCTGTTCCAAGGTTTCTCTTCTTTTCTTTACAACTTGCAATAATTCTTTCCTAATAGCTGTTGTAGCTCTCATTGCTTTGTAAAATGCTGTACCAGGTAAATTTATAGGGAGGGAAATTAGTCCTTTCAATAAAATGTTGAACTGCGTAGAAAGCCTTTCGACTTCATTATGGTCTTCAATGCTCATGAATAGTTGACATGCCACTTTGAAAGTGTATAATTTTACCAATGGATACACCTTCACCTTCTCTTTACCTTCATAAATACAGAAAAATTGTTAAATATTGTATTTTGTACTAACATATATACTAAATCTCTAACAAGAGGAGAATACTGCAAGTGTTACCTTGACAATAATTCATAAATATAGACGAAAAAGAGAAAAATGTTAAATATTACTCCATCTGTTTTCAAAGTAATGATCTAATTTGATTTGGTATGAAATTTAAGAAAATTAAAAAAAAAAATCAATCTTGTGATCCTAAATTAAAGTTATGTCAAATGTACCAATAAATGTCTTTTAATTGTATGGTTTTAAACCTGTCACATGAAAAATTAAAATTAAAGTGTTGCTAAAAAAAAAAGAAAACAGTACTCACTTTTTTTATTATAAAACAGACTAAAAAGGAAAATAGTTTATTCATTTTTAAATGTAACAATATATTTTTTATCAAACATATTGAGTAAATCTCTAACAAGAGGAGAATACTTCAAGTGTTACCTTGCCAATAATTCATAAAATGGTGGTGTGCAACAAGTTGCATGGTTTTGATGTAGAGTCTAGAAAAAGCATCAGGGCTAACAAAAGTAGAAAGCATCTTCCTCATGATTTTGGCTTCTTCTCCAACAGTAGTAATCAAACAAGATCCTATAATTTTTCTTACTGTTATTGGCCACCAAATAACCACTTGTTTGTTTTCATTGCTAAACAAGAACTTATTCCCACTTGCACCACCCAATACCACGACAGTCTCTCCCATTAACGAAGTTTTGAAGATTTTAGACTTGTATTTCTCTATTCTCTCTTTTACGAATTTCTCTGGCTTTCCTTCCTTGTTTGCCTTGAGAAACTCTAGTGTTTCCCCTAGAAATGGCCATCCGCAACTTCCAGGAGGATAATTTACTCTCTTTCTTTTCATCACCAAGATAATTATGATGAATAATACTAATGTCAATATCAAAACATATGCAGGAATTTCCATATCAATGCACTCTGATTACTCTTTTTTTTTTCTTTTTTTTTTTGTTGTCTTAAATTAATGTAAACAACTAGCTGTTACGTACAATATATAGTTACTCTGGACCTAATTCCGTGGAGTATTTAAATACACCTCTCTCCTATTTTGTTTTTATCAAAATAGGAAAGGTTTGGTTTGACTTAATACAAAATTAAAGAAAATGTTGAAAATATAATTAAATAATAAAAATGTGTTCTTTTTAAAAGTTTAAATTTTTAGATGAAATGATCACACTTCAATATGATATTAGAGCAGACAGAAGTTTTTAGATCGAATATGATCACCGCCACCCAATATAAAAAATATCCACGTGATAAAATGAACACAAACTTTAATAAAAAAAATACTTCCTCCGTCCCATAAACGTGCTAAAGCAAATACTAGGGTTTCTAAGCTATAAATAATATTATGTGTGTGATATTTTCGATTTTGACACAAGGAGCTATTGTTCAAATCTTTAAAGACTCCAATTACTTCATCAGAACTTTAAAGTACTTGCACTAATAGAAAGTTCAAAAATACATTTGTTCATGAAAGAACATGACTGTTATCAAAAGTCATTTATTGAAAGAACATGACCTTTATGAATAGTCATGTGTTCATGAAAGAACATGACTCTTATGAAAAGTCATATGTTCATGAAAAAACATGACTCTTATGAAGAGTCATCTCTTAAGTTCTATAAATATAAATACTCTCTAGAAGTAGCCTAAGAAAAATTTGCAAAACAAAGGGTTTGTTATATCCTTGAACATAATTATTTGTATTTACCCAAATACGTATATGAGCAATTTCTCTTTAAATAAGTGATTACACACTTCAAAGTCGCCGCCTTCTTCAATTTATACTTGCTATTATTTTTCTAACATGAATAAGTTATTGTTTAGCATATGGAAACAAACATTTGTCACTATTTGGTGCCCTACAATAAATGGCATATGTATCTACTACTAGTATATAAATGTCAATAAGCACACAACATGGCGTCAACATGTATGTCTCAGTTGTGTGCTTCACCACATATTCAGTTACTTGGCCTATTGGTTGGAGCTTCAACAGTACATGTTGAAGGTCTCTGGTTCAAACCTGAGTAACAATATTGTTTTATTTCACTGTTCATTTTGCTCCTATATTGTTCTATTAATTAATTTTTTCAAAGTTTATGACATTTTTCTTCTATATTTTTATATAATTAATTTAGTCATACATTTCGCAAAAAATATTTAGAATTTGAATGTACTTTTCTAAAAATTACTAAAATAATTTTATTTGATTAGCTTTTAAATTTAAGCTACGTAAAAAGTGAAAGCACAATAATTAATAACCTAAAATATTTGAAAAACAAACTCCCTCTGTCCCTAATTACTTGTCCACTTTTCCTTTTTTAGTTGTCCCTAAGTACTTGTCCATTTTGAAAAATTAGGAAAGGACACAATATGTTTTCCTATTATACCCTCAGTTAATTACTTTGAAAAAGGTAGAACTTTTTGAAAATCTCATGTTTTTAATTCAACTACTCCATAATTAATAGGGGTAAAATGGTAAACTCACTATGTAAATAATTGCTTTCTTAATAGGTGTGTCAATTCAAAAGTGGACAAGTAATAGGGACAAAGGGAGTATTAAAGTATGATTAACTCTCGAAATTTCACGTGTGTCACAGAAATTGAGACAACATGAGTAACATATATTACTTGAAAATTACGTTAAAAGTACTATAAAGCACAACTTAAAGTTTTTAAAAATATATTAAAAAATGACTAATTGTCGATATTCACACGTGCCACGTATAAATTGGAACATGGGAAATAACATATATTATTTTAAAATTATGTATTTAAAATATATTTTAAAAAATTAATTAACTCTCAAAATATCACATGTACCACATATTTTATTTAAAAAGTACGTTTAAAATATTAAAAAATAATTAACAACAAAATCATAAAATTAAAATAAATAAAATAATATATATTGGGCATGGACTTGTCCGGGCTTTTATATCTAGTAGTATAAGTGTCACGACCCGAGCCTACAACCCGGACGTGACACGGCGTACAAGACTCCGAAGAGCCTCATACAAGCCTCATAGCATTCATAACATAAGACATAAGAAAATGGTATGCAGTTTAAAACTTTTAATCCATACAACCGAAGTGTTTATTTTAAAATACAACGGAAGTCTAACTTGTCTCACAAGGCCATCTAATACAACTATGGCCATCTAATACAACTTTAGAATCAAAGATAGGGTCAAATCCCTTAAACATAGTCCGAAACGTAAAATGATATAAAGAAACTAAAATGACAACTCTCTTCCTCGAACCATAAGGACTCACCAACTAGTTTTGGAGAGAATCGATCCAAGCTTTGAATAGTAGGAGTCACTTTAAGATCTGGAACCTACACTTTGTAGAAAAATAGAAGAAATATGGGTTAGCACACAAAAATGTACCAAGTATGATAGCCATGCAAATATCATGCTTAAAAAATAATATTTTGGTTGAAAACCATGCTATATGCCATTTTTTGAGAAACATCATGAACTTTAGTATAAGAGGCATTAGATACAAGCATATTCAACAAATAAGCCATTACAACATATTACAACCATCACCTTAAGTAACCCTAAGCTATACTTGTGCAATGCAAGAATGGCATCCCATACTACCATTCATACTAAGTACCACTTTGAGGCACCCATAGATAAACCTACCATTGCGCATACTCATCTTTGGTCAATAATCATAGATAAGGAACATTCACATTCAATAAGTCATGACAAGGAAAGTAACTCATAATAACATTTCCAAGTTAAGCATTCATCATTATATTAAGCCTTTAATTCAACATTCTCATTAGCTTCATTATGAGCACATTCATTTCATTAGACATTAAGACATTAGAGAACACAATATAGCCCTCTCAAAGCCTACTCATGCAATGCATGAATGGCATCCCATACTACCACCTACACTTCATAGAACCTCTTGAGTAACCATAGCACGTGTCTCACATGATGGGAATAAGCATTAACCGACATAGACCATGTGAGTAAACCATGGTATCCGGTGTCTATCCCACACCGTAAAGGGTTGGTCTACTTGCCTAATATAGGACCGGTAACATTATAGCTTAGGTGGATCCATTAGCTAATAACCTATGTGGGCACATAATTTTAAGATAAGAAATATGTTCATTGAAACCCGACATAACATGGGGAGAGCTTCCATCTTACCATATCCACTAGGTGCTAAGCTTACATTCCCATAGAGTAGTTCATTCACATTAACATTATTATACTTCAGACGGCTACCACCATTAGGTCTATCGACCCAAAGTACATTACACACATAAAAGGGCCACCACCATTAGGTTTACCAATTCAAGGTATATTATTAGGATAACTCATTGAATCCTCAAGAAAGGACCACCACCATTAGGTTAACCGAATCAAGGTTCATCATTACATTAGTTGTTCATAGAATCATCATGAAGGGCTATCACCATTAGGTCTACCAAATCAAGAAAAATCCTTAAAATACTTCATTAATCATTTATGAAAGGGCTACCACCATTAGGTCTACCGATTAAAGGTTCATTATTCATTACATGAAAGGGCTACCACCATTAGGTCTACCGATTCAATGTTCCTTGAGTCAAGATGCATTAGTTACACAAGAAGAGGATGCCCTAAGCCTACCAATTCAAGCTACATCAATCAAGATCACTTTCATTTACACAAGAAGAGGATGCCCTAAACCTACCAATTCAAGATGTATCATTACATTGAAGAAACCTTTCACATATATCATTATCATTCATAAGTTTATAATTGAGAATAACCTTTCAATAATAACACAATTGCATTCTAGACATGATCACATTACTTTCATTGAAATCACAAAGCATATACATAGCATCATGATTATACATCAATCCTTCATAATTTGCCCTCCAAGTCTATAAATCAATCTCAACCCAAACATCTAGAATTCTACATTAGATAAAGGGAATAGCATGATTCAATAACTCAATCAATATAGACATAATCAATTAACATGTTTCCATAATCAATCAACCAACATCATAAATTCACCATTTAGTATTTTGGAGGAATCATGGATTCATGGGGGAATTTCATCATAAAACAACATTAATTCCTCAATTCAATAATAATTCATCATAAATCAACCTTTGAAAACGTTTTGAAATTGAACTCATGACTTAGATTGAAACCCTAACTTTTGAGGGAATTTGAACCTTTGATATCATGATTGAAGGGACTCTATGGGTGAAAGCTACCCATAGATGAAAACTACCATACCTTAATGGAGTTTTCCCCTAAATTTGAGAAGAAAGACCTTGGCTCTTCAATCCCTAACCTCCACTTCTTCTTCTTCTTCTTTGGGAACTTCTACAGAGAGAAATTTTGGAGAAGATGAACTCTTTTGGGTTTTTGGGAATAATGAAGTAAATGGGGTGTTTAATGACTTAAAATAGTTTATATAGCTGAAATAAAACAACAAAAATCGACCCCATTAATTAACTAATCAATTTAGAATTTACTAAAGTACCCTCGACTAGGCAGCCCCTTCCCATGGGCCACGCCCACCTTCACGACCCGTCAAGGGCACCACGGCCCGTGGTCCCTTGACCAGTAGCTCCTCCAACTTGGCAAGTCTCCCATGAGGCTAAGGCAACCCCACAAGCCTTTCCATGGTCCGTTTTCATGACCTTGAGCTGTGAAGTGGCTCGTGCAGGGAAGCCTTTGCTTGGGCAATTTTGGGGCACACTGCCTTACCAACCACGGGTGGCACCACGACTTGTGGTGGTCACCATGGGTCGTGAAGACCCTCGTGGTCATGGTAGGCAGTGGCTAGGTTCTTTTTAGGCAGCCTTGTCCCCCTAGCCATGGCCTTCACCCAAAATCCTTGTCCCTGGCCCTTAACCTTGACGTTAACCCTAATGTTTAGGCTCTAGTTCAACCTACAAATTTCCGAGGTGTTACATTATCTCCCCCTTGGGAACATTCGTCGTCGAATGACACTTCTAGACACCTTAACAGAATTAAAGACTCAACATAGCAACCCATCATGCATGCAACATCAAAATAATGCATAAATCATAGGAGAAAACATTAACTCCATCTTACCATACTCAATGCAACACAAAGAAGTAGGAACTACATCTAACAACCCATTATGCATGAAAACTTCACCATTTCTCATTTCATTGGATGAATTACCTTCTCCAACTCAAAGCATGCTCATCATAACATCATGAAGCAATTATACAATTACTCTCAAAAGCACATTTAAGCATGGTCAAAAATTTATCTCATGAAGCATATAAGAAACTCATACTAAATGCACATCAACATGAGAATTGAAAATCATAAAAACTTATTTGCTCATTAAACATGAATTCATCAAGAACATGCATAACATAAGGAGATCATGGAAACACAGAAATCACACATGACTCCAAAACATGAAACAGGCTACAAGGAACTTTTGGTCTCAAGCTTGAATAGGAATAGAAGAAAGAGAGAAGGGTATCGAAACTCTTAACAACCCTGCCTCCTAACCATACCATCTCCCCCTTGGGAGTAAACCCATACTAAGGCTAACATGAAAATAACATAGGGACCTCAATAAAACATTCACAACTATAAGGAACTATTAACATACTGGTGCCTTCATCCGGAAAAGATCCTTGGTCAACTCTAGTAGCATCATTTATCAAAACCTTTACTAGGATACCACTCCTCAACATTTTCATGGAAGGAACTTCTTTACTCTTCTATTTCTTAACTTGTTGGTTTAAGATCCAAACCGGTACTTCTAACTTAGTGAGGTCCTCATTAAGCAACTCTTGCTCACAACAACCTTGCCAACACCACTCAAGGTGAGAATTTAAGTAATCTTAAATCATGAACATCAAGAACACTCATCGACATCGACCTTGCCACCTAAGCACATCATCTCCCCCTTGAGAGTAAGCCTATACAGACTCTTTTAAGCATCATTCCTTTCAATTCTAAGGTCGGAGCAAATCATCACTAAGCCTCCACACCTATCACACAAGATGATTCTAAACCAAGGTGCACAACACTTATACCCTTCTTAGATGAGTCTATTCTCTCAACACATCTAGGCATTTCTAAAACACCTATTCATCCAAATATTTCAACATACCGCAAAGCTCATCATGACTTTCTACCAACAAACACCCATCACCATAATGCAACCCATTTATACTAAAAGATTTCATCTAAATCCATCATACCAAGACTCATATAGTCACATAACCACAATTGGCATCAATACTAACCTTTCCTCCCTCGATCATTGTAACATTAGCCCTTGGAGTAGTCGCATCTTGAAGACAGTCGGATAGGGAATAAGAGAGAGATCTTATAGAGCTAAACTCTATGGCTTGGAGTAATGAAAGTGAAGTTTTCCTAACGTCTTACAGCCTCTCATTCATAAATGTGGCACGCTTCACACTATGAACAAGACTCTACTAGATGTGTCTTTTAAGACATCATCCTAAAAACCATTCCAACATCTTGTGCTCTAATACCATGTTTGTCACGACCTGAGCCTACACCCCGGACGTGACATGGTGTACAAGACTCCGAAGAGCCTCATACAAGCCTCATAGCATTAATAACATAAGACATAATAAAATGGTACGAAATTTAATACTTTTAATCCATACAATCGAAGTCTATATTTTAAAAACACAGCAGAATAAATTGTCTCACATGGCCATCTATTACAACTTTAGAATCAAAGATAGGGTCACAACCCTTATACATAGTCTGAAACTAAAAATGACATAAAGAAACTAAAAATGACAACTCTCGTCCTCGAACCATGAGGACTCACCAACTAGCTTCTGAGAGAATCGATCCAAGCTTTAAACACTAGAAGTCACTTTAATATTTGGAACCTACACTTAGTAGAAAAATAGAAGAAATATGGGTTAGCACACAAAAATGTACTAAGTATGATAACCATGCAAAAATCATGCTTAAAAAAGGACATTTTGGTTGAAAACCATGCTATATGCCATTTTTTGAGAAACATCATGAAATTTAGTATAAAAGGCATAAGATACAGGCATATTCTACATATAAGCCATTACAATACATTAGAACCATCACCTTAAGTAACCTTAGCATATACTTGTGCAATGCAGGAATGGCATCCCATACTACCATTCATACTAAGTACCACTTTGAGGCCCCCATAGATGAACTTATCATTCCTCATACTCATCTTTGGTCAATAATCATAGATAAGGAAAATTCACATTTAATAAGTCATGACAAGGAAAGTAACTCATATTAACATTTCCAAGTTAAGCGTTCATTATTACATTAAGTCGTTAAGTCAACATTCTCATTAGCTTCATTATGAGCACATTCATTTCATTAGACATTAAGACATTAGAGAACACACTATAGCCCTCTCAAAGCCTACTCATGCAATGCATGAATGGCATCCCATACTACCATCCACACTTCATAGAACCTCTTGATTAACCATAGCACGTATCTCATATGATGGGAATAAGAATTAACCATCATAGACCATGTGAGCAAACCATGGAATCCGGTGTCTATCCCACACCGTAAAGGATTGGTCTACTTGCCTAAGGTAGGTCTGGTAACATTTTAGCTTAGGTGGATCCACTAGCTAATTACTTATGTGGGCACATAGTTTTGAGATAGGAAAGATGTTCATTAAAACCCGACCTAACATGGGGAGAGCTTCCATCGTACCAAATCCACTCGGTGCTAAGCTTACACTCCCATAGAGTAGTTCATTCTCATTAACATTATTATACTTGAGAGGGCTAGCACCATTAGGTCTTCCGACCAAAAGTACATCACACACATGAAATGGCCAGCACAATTTGGTCTATCGATTCAAGGTATATTATTAGGATAGCTCATTGAATCCTCAAGAAAGGGCCACCACCATTAGGTCTACCGAATCAAGGTTCATCATTACATTAGTAGTTCATAGACTCATCATGAAGGGCTACGACCATTAGGTCTACCGAATCAAGACGAAGCCTTAGAATACTTCATTAATCATTTATGAAAGGGCTACCACCATTAGGTCTACCGATTCAAGGTACATTATTCATTACATGAAAGGGATACCACCATTAGTTCTACAGATTCAATGTTCATTAAGTCAAGATACATTAGTTACATAAAAAGAAGATGTCCTCAGCCTACCAATTCAAGGAACATCAATCAAGATCACTTTCATTTACACAAGAAGAGGATGCCTTAACCCTACTAATTCAAGATGTATCATTATATTGAAGAAACCTTTCACATATATCATCATCATTCATAAGTGAATAATTTAGAATAACCTTTCAATAATAACACAATTGAATTCTAGACATGATCACATTACTTTCATTGAAATCACAAAGCATACATATAACATCATGATTATACATCAATCCTTCATAATTTGCCCTCCAAGGCTATGAATCAATCTGAACCCAAACATCTAGAATTCTACATTAGATAAGGGGAATATAATATTTCAATAACTCAATCAATATAGACATTATCAATTAACATTCTTCCATAATCAATCAACCCACATCATAAATTCACAATTTAGTATTTTGGGGGAATCATGGTTTCATGGGGGGAATTTCATCATAAAACAACATTAATTCCTCAATTCAATCATAATTCATCATAAATCAACCTTTGAAAACGTTATTGTAACAACCCTAAAAAAATGAAGTAGGAAGAACTAGAGCTTCACATGTGTTTTAGGAGCTGGCAACTTGTTAAAACTATGAGAAATGACTTTTAAAGTTTAGTTTGATGAGTTTTTAGGTTGAACATCAAGGGACGACCATGACGTTCAGAAACTAGTCTTTTGAGCTTATGTGTTTGATGTAGTATGGTTGTTCCGAGTCTTGTTTGAAAGAGTTTAGTGAGTCAACATCAAGGAACGTGCTAGGCTCTATGCTAAAAGGTGTTTTTGAATGATGGTTAAGGGTGAAGGCTTGTGCCAAGCCAAGGAGAGCAAGGCCTAAACCAAGAGGGCAAGGCTTGCCCAACCTTGGCCAAGCTACTGCCCATTGACCACGGACCACTTCACGGCCAGTGGTCATGACCACGGCTCATGAAAGTGGCCGTGAAGGTCACTTGGTGGCAAAGCTTGCAAGGCCACTTAGCCAAGCCACTGCCTCCAAGTTCACGAGTATCACCACGACTAGTGGTGTTGACCACAGATCGTGGGAGCTTCCGTGAACTTGCTTTAGCCTTGGAGGGTTTGGAAAGTGAGGGATGCACACTGTCTAGGGTACCACAGGCACCACCACGAGCTGTGGTGCCCTTCACGACCCATCCAAGTGGGCATAGTCCCTGACGGGGCTGGCCAAGTGAAGGGTTTTTAAGTAAATTCGTTTTAAGTTTTTAACATATGGGGTTGATTTTAAATGGTTTATATCATTAATATAAATAGTTTTAAGTCTTAAAACCTTCCTTTAACTCATTATTCTCAAATACCCAAATCAAAACCTCCAAAGTTCTTCTCTATCAATATTTCTCTCTCAACTCAAGGAAGAAGAAGAAGTGGGAACTAGGGTTTGGATTCAAAGCTTTATTCATCAAATTTCTTTGGGAATTCATTAACTAAGGTATGGTGGCTCTTTATCTAGGGTTAGTTTTCGCCTTAGAGCCAAATCTCAAAATGGTTTTCAAGGTTTTCAAAAGTTATGAAAAACCCCAATTCTTCCTCAAACTCATGGGTCCTTGCATTAAATGGTTTCAAACGATTTATTATGATTATATTATGGTTCAATTTATGTTTTAAGGTGTAAAACTCCATGGACCCATGATCTCCCTAAATTCCTAAAATTTGGCTTATGAAGTGGGTTTGATAATTATGATTGTATATTGATGGAATTGTGTTTAGATTGATTTGTGTAATTGATTCCTATTGTTATCTATATCTATTTTTTGTGGACTGTTGGTTTATGGATGAGTTGAGAATTATGGCCTTGTAGGCAAGTCATGGGTAAATTCTCTTGTGATGTTAAAATTGTTGGGAATTGGATAATGGTGATTATGGCTTTGGAGAATGGTAAGTTGACCTGCTTTCATGCTATATTGAAAGTGTTCTTGTTTGGATTGATACACTCATGGTGGAGGTGTTTACTTATTGAATGTGTATTGATTATGGCCTTGAAGGCATTATATAGTGAATTGAAGTATTGTCTTAAGGTGTGTCTACACGTGTGTGCAATATGAGGGTTATGTACGTGGTGTTCAAGAATAGCATGATGGTATATTATACAATGTGTATATATTGTGATTGAAAGTATGTTCTCTCTTAATGTTTGTATGTGATGATGATGGACGACTATGAAAAGTCTCTATATGGTAATGTTGTCTCTTTAATTGGTAGACCTAGATTGGTAACCTCTCTTTAAATGAATGAATGAATGTCTAGGATCGGTAGACCTAAAGTTGGTGCCCTTCTATAAAGACTAATGAGGTATTCTAGGTTATGATTTGAATCGGTTAGACCTAAGTATGGTGCCCTTTCATGGTGAGTCTAGACCCCTAAGTGAATGTAAACCTTGAAGCGGTAGACCTTATGATGGTGCCTCTTTCTTGTGTGAAATAATAGACTTGGAGTTGGTGAGCCGGAATGGTAGAAACCCTCTCTAAGAAAGTCAATAATCTATCCTTTATGAACCTTGATCGGTAGATCCTTATGGTACCCTTCTTGGTAGAGCATTATGGGTCGGTAGGCCTAATCATGGCGCCCTCTCTAGTACTCATATGTGAATAAAATTACTCTATGGGAACTAAGGCTAAGCATCGAGTGGATATGGTTAAGATGGTAGCTCTTCCCGAGTATGAGGCAAGAGTACAATGAACGTCTTTGGATATCCTCTAAACCATGTGCCTACATGGGATGTGTATTAGTTCTACCCTTGGCAAGTAGAACACCTTCCACGGTGTGGGGTCTTATGACACCGGATTCCATGCCTAGCTAGTATGGTCTATGTCGGTTAATGTCTATTCCCATCATGTGGGATGTGCACTTTAGTTACTTGATAGGTTCTATAACGTGTAGGTAGTAGTATGGGATGCTATCTACACATGGCACGAGTAGGCCTTGAAGGTACTAAAGTGAGTTCCCTAAGTCTTTAATGACTATTATGTGAAGTCCCCTATGTGCATGAATGTCTCCTTATATTAAGCCTTTAATTCAACATTCTCATTAGCTTCATTATGAGCACATTCATTTCATTAGACATTAAGACATTAGAGAACACAATATAGCCCTCTCAAAGCCTACTCATGCAATGCATGAATGACATCCTGTACTACCACCCACACTTCATAGAACCTCTTGAGTAACCATAGCATGTATCTCACATGATGGGATTAAGCATTAAGCAACATAGACCATGTGAGCAAACCATGGAATCCGGTGTCTATGCCACACCGTAAAGGGTTAGTCTACTTGCCTAAGGTAAGACCGGTAACATTTTAGCTTAGGTGGTTCCACTAGCTAATAACCTATGTGGGCACATAGTTTTGAGATAAGAAAGGTGTTCATCGAAACCCGACCGAACATGGGGAGAGCTTCCATCTTACCATATCCACTCAGTGCTAAGCTTACATTTCCATAGAGTAGTTCATTCTCATTAACATTATTATACTTGAGAGGGCAACCACCATTAGGCCTACCGACCCAAACTACATTACACATATGAAAGGGCCACCACCATTAGGTCTACCGAATCAAGGTTCATCATTACATTAGTAGTTGATAGACTCATCATTAAGGGCTACCACCATTAGGTCTACCGAATAAAGACATAGCCTTTGAATATTTCATTAATCATTTACGAATGGGCTACCACCATGAGGTCTACCCATTCAAGGTTCATTATTCATTACATGAAAGGGCTACCACCATTAGGTCTACCGATTCAATGTTCATTAGGTCAAGATACCTTAGTTACACTAGAAGATGATGCCCTAAGCCTACCAATTCTAGGTACATCAATCAAGATCACTTTCATTTACACAAGAAGAGGATGCCCTAAGCCTACCAATTCAAGATGTATCATTACATTGAAGAAACCTTTCACATATATCATCATCATTCATAAGTGTATAATTGAGAATAACCTTTCAAATTAACACAATTGCATTCCAGACATAATCACATTACTTCATTGAAATCACAAAGCATATACATAGCATCAGGATTATACATCAATCCTTCATAATTTGCCCTCCAAATCTATGAATCAATCTCAACCCAAACATCTAGAATTCTACATTAGATAAGGGGAATATCGTGATTCAATAACTTAATCAATATAGACATAATCAATTAACATGCTTCCATAATACATCATAAATTCACAATTTAGTATTTTGCGGGAATCATGGGTTCATGGGGGAATTTCATCATAAAACAACATTAATTCCTCAAATCAATCATAATTCATCATAAATCAACCTTTGAAAACGTTTTGAAATTGAACCCATGACTTAGATTGAAACCCTAACTTTTGGGGGAATTTGGAAGCTTTGAAATCATGTTTTGAAGGGATTCTATGGGTGAAATCTACCCATAGATGGAAACTACCATACCTTGATGGAGTTTTCCCCTAAATTTGAGAAGAAAGAACTTGGTTCTTCAAGCCCTCACCTCCACTTCTTCTTCCTCTTCTTTGGGAACTTCTATAGAGAGAAATTTTGGAGAAGATGAACTGTTTTGGGTTTTTGGGAATAATGAAGTACATGAGGTGTTTAATGACTTAAAATAGCTTATATAGGTGAAATAAAACAATAAAAATCGATCCCATTAAATAACTAATCAATTTGAAATTTACTAAAGTACCCTCGACTAGGCCTCCCCTTCCCAGGGGCCACACCCACCTTCACGACCCGTCTAAGGCACCACAGACCGTGGTCCCTTGACCAGTAGCTCCTCCAACTTGGTAAGTCTCCCATGAGGCTCAGGAAACCCCATGAGCCTTCCCACGGTCCGTGGTCATGACCACGAGCCGTGAAGTGACTCGTGAAGGGAAGCCTTGGCTTGGGCAGTTTTGGGGCACACTGCCTTACCAACCACGGGTGGCACCACGACTCGTGGTGGCCACCACGTGTCGTGAAGACCCTCGTGGTCATGGTAGGCAGTAGCTAGGTGCTTTTTAGACAGCCTTGGCCCCCTAGCCATGGCCCTCACCCAAAATCATTGGCCCCCTATCCATGGCCCTTGCCCTTAACCCTTGACGTTAACCCTCGAGTTTAGGCTCTAGTTCAACCTACTAATTTCCGAGGTGTTACAATAGGAATTCGGATCGTAGAAAATTTATTATTAGTTTTTATTTAAAAAACCATAAAAATGAGAGAAGTATTGAAAATACTCGTGAACTTGACGCAAATTATTAATTTCATCCCTGAACTATTTAGAGCTTTAAAAACACCTCTCCACGTGACTAACTAAACTTAGGTATACCTCAAATACAAGTAAAGGACTGTATTTAAGTTCAGATAGTCAAGTAAAGGAGTGCTTTTAAGGCTGTCAATAGTTCGAGGATGAAACTAATAATTCGCGCCAAGTTTAGGAGTTTTTTCAATACTTCTCTCTAAAAGTATTTATAATAAAATAAGAAATATTCTAAAAAAAAATCTAATTGAAGAAGGATAAAAATTTGTCAATAACAAAATATTATTAAAAAAAGAACGTGCTTAGAAAAAAAAATATTTATTTGAAAAATGAATGATATTTTTTATCCATTAAGTAAGAGAGAAGTATTAAAACTCCCCTTAACTCGGCGCAGATTATAGCTTCGTCCATGAAATATTGACATTCATAAAAACACATTTCTACTTGACTAACTAATCTTAGATACATTCCCGATCTTGCTACTTAAGTAAAATACACTCATATATTCTCGTCAAATTAGAGGTGTTTTCAACACTTGATTTTATTTATTAGGGATATTTTCAATACTTCTCTCAATATACACTCAAGGAAAAATGTTATAAATATTATTATAATATAGTAAATGTCTATTACGATAGATTTCTTTGACGAAAAGGTACGAATTCTAACTTTAGAATGAAATTAGTTTTTCCCTATAAATAAAATTATTTCTCATTGTAAAGAATCTTTTAAGAAAAATAAAAAATCTTCCCACTTCTCTCTTATTCTTTTTCTTATTATTTTAATTTATTATTTCATAACACCAATAATTTAGAAAGAATTGACATGAGAAGCCGCCTTGATCACTAATACTATCTCCATTTAGGAAAAAATACCACTTCATTACTAAAGTGATTTTATTTGATTAGTTTTTAAATTTAAGCTATGTAAGAAGTGAAAGAACAATAATTAATAACCTAGAATATTTGAAAATATATTAAAGTGTGATTAACTCTCGAAATTTAACATGTGTCACATAAATTGAGACAACATAAGTAACATTTATTATTTGAAAATTACATTAAAAGTACTATAAAGCACAACTTAATGTATTTAAAAACATATTAAAAATTGATTAATTGTCAAAATTTCATATGTGCCACGTATATATTGGAACATGGAAAAAATATATATTATTTTAAAATTATGTATTTAAAATATATTTAAAAAAATTAATTAATTCTCAAAATATCACATGTGCCACATATTTTATTTGTAAAGTACGTTTAAAATATTAGAAAAATAATTAACAACAAAATCATAAAATTAAAATAAATAAAATAATATATATTGGACCCGTACTTGTCCGGACATTTATATCATTATTAATTTTTATTTAAATAACCATAAAAATGAGAGAATTATTGGAAACACTCGTGAACTTGACGCAAATCATTAATTTCATCCATGAACTATTGAGAGCCTTAAAAACACCCCTCTACTTGACTAACTAAGCTTAGATACACCCCAAATACAAGTAAATGACTATATTTAAGTTCAGTTAGTCAAGTAAAGGAGTGGTTTTAAGGCTGTCAATAGTTTAAGGATGAAACTAATAATTTGCGCTAAGTTTAGGAGTTTTTTCAATAGTTCTCTCTAAAAATATTTATAATAAAATAAGAAATATTCTAAAAAAATTCTAATTGGAGAAACATTTGTCAATAACAAAATATTATTAAAAAAAGAACGTGCCTAGAAAAAAAATATATTTATTTGAAAAAAGAATGATATTTTTTATCCATTAAGTAAGAGAGAAGTATTAAAACGCCCTTTAACTCGGCGCATATTATAGCTTCGTCCATGAAATATTGACATCCATAAAACACCTTTCTACTTGACTAACTAATCTTAGATACATTCCCAATCTTGCAACTTAAGTAAAATACACTCATAAATTCTCGTCAAAAGTAGAGGTGTTTTCAACACTTAATTTTATTTATCAGGAATGTTTTAAATACTTCACTCGATACAAACTCAGGGAAAAGTGTTATAAATATTATTATAATATAGTAAATGTTTATTATGATAGATTTCTTTGAAGGAAAGTTAAGAACTAACTTTAGAATGAAATTAGTTTTTCCCTATAAATAAAAAATTATTTCTCATTGTAAAGAATCTTTTAAGAAAAATAAAAAAATCTCCCCTCTTCTCTCTTATTCGTTTTCTTATTATTTTAATTCATAGTTTCATAACACCAATAATTTAGAAAGAATTGACATGAGAAGCCGCCTTGATCACTAATACTATCACCATTTTGGAAAAATACCTCCTCTTTGTTGGGCCATTCATTTTCTGTCCAAAGCGTACCACAAATCGCAACTACAACATATATGTAATTAGATATATATCTACTTTACCAAGGAGATAAGAGGGAGCCAAGCCACTGATATCTTCTGATGGAGAATAACACAATACGTGGGCCAATTATTTTATTTTCTTAAATGGCAATATCTCAAGGTGGATTAAAATAGCACATTGAAAACAACCTTTTAAACAAAGATACAAATAGTTCTGATTGCTTCTTATATTAAATTTCTTTCCAGAACAATCATTGTACAACAATAGTAATGTCGACACGGCAAGTGTTACTTCATCGGGCCGTTTGATCATAAATATATTTGGGAAATTCTTGGGAAGAGTTTGGTAACTAGTGTTTGGCTATATGATTTGTCATTATCTTGACAAATATATTTGTCAAACATTCCAAGTTCTAGAAAAAACTACAATTTGGCCAAATTCTAGTATTGGAGAATTTTTTTAAAAAAATTTGAAAATTACTCCAAACTTTATAAAAACACACATCATTTATAGTTTTGGACTAAATTTCATTCTTAATTTGTTGTAAAAAACTTATACCATTATATACATATGGGAAAAGGGCATGATATATCCCTTTTATTTGTCATTTGGAGCTGATATACCCTTCGTTATGAAAGTGGTTCATATATACCCTTACTGTTATACAAATGACTTATATATTTTTATATAATTGTTTAAGTGACTTATATTTTTGTATAACAGTAAGGGTATTTATACAATTTTTATCAAAGCATGCTCTCTAAAGTCACTTCCAATTACAAGTAGTAATAGTAGTTTTTTTTTTGTATACAAATCAATGATACTTTCCTTTAATTTTCTTCCTCTTTTTAAATTTATTTTTGTATTAATTATTGTTATAGTGATGATTTTACACGGAACATTTCATTATAAATTGATAATACAAACTTATGAGTATTTTTTAATAATTTTAGAACTTATAGATAGAAATCATTTTTTTAAAAAGGCAAATACTTTTCTCTCAAAATCTATGACCAAATGCATAGTAAATCTTCATTAAAAATAACTTGGCCAAATATATTGAGAAATTTATGGCCTTACAATAGCTTAATTACTTGACATATTTGATAACTATGTCGTGTCGACATCAACTTTGGAGTCATATCATGCAATGGACGAAAGGCTTGGAGATACCAACATTATCAATGGCCATAGGGGGATATCTACGTATATCATTCAAATTTCAAAGGGGCTGGTAGCATTAGAAAAAATAAAAGAGTTTTGCACCCTAAAATTGTAGTGAAGAAAATGAAAGAGAAAAGAAGTGAATAGGAAAGGAGAGAAAATGAAAAGTAAAAGAAATTTTGAATTTCAAATATAATTGTCTAAGTGACTTATATTTTTCTGTTTGATTTGTCCCAAAAAGAGTGTTTATTTCTGTTAGGATTTTGTCTTGATTTTCTTATCTTATTTGAAGTTTATTTTTTCCTAAAAAATTACCTAAATGCTTTGACTTTTCTCAAAAGAAAACATTATTTTCTTCGATATTTGGTTTATTCTTTCCTTAGAGAAAATTTGTGGAGATCTATAAATTGAAGATCTCTATTCTCATAGAAGAACACATATAACATTCACAATATAGTCGTAAATGTTGAAGGAAGCTTGAAGACTGATGGAACATGTCGAAGGAACAGGTCCATCGAAGCAGGCTGACGAGTTAGAGTTAGGGTCATATTAGGACTAGACTACTAAATCCTAAGTTATGTACGACTAAACTACTGTATATTGCAGGAGTCGACTAGGATAAGGTATTAGAGTTATAATACAATACTACTCATGTAAATAATTGTGTTGTAGTAGGATTCCTAGTATAACTAGATAGGACTCTTCTCCTATATATGGAGCTTGTAACTCAACATTATTATCATTAATACAATCCTTGATTTCTCTAATTCTAGATGTGAGATTTCTACATGGTATCAAAGCAATAAAGCTTTTTCGCTCTTTAAAGTATTAGATCAAAACCAAAACAACCACAAAATCAAACCGCAATGGCCTCTTCTATACCAACACTCTTTCGACCTCTTCACTTCATCATCTTATTTCGTCCTGCTCCATTAAATTTAAGCCAACGAACTATCTTATATGGAGGAAACAAATGTCTTAGTTGATTCAAGTGATGAGATTAACCTACCTTATCACAGAACCACCTAAAGATACTTGTTCCACTGGACAGACTACTGAGAAAGCTGTAGCAGGCGAGAAGGGTGCAGAAGACAACAACATTGTTGATGACTGGAAGGAGAATGATGTGTTGCTAAGGAGTTGGATCTCAGGCACCTTGATAGAAGAAAACATGTACTTGATCGTAGGCTGCTCAACTGCCAAGGAGATGTGGGAATGCTTGGAAGAAGCCTATCTTCAAGCAACAAAAGATAAGGAATTCCAGCTCAAACAACAACTGCAAAGTGTGAAGCTAGGAACCAAAACAATTGACGAATATATTAAGGAATTCAAAGGCATATGTGATGGCCTTGCAGCCATTCACAAGCCTGTAGATGAAGATAGCAAAGTGATTAATTTTGCTAGAGGTCTAGGTCTTAAGTACAAGACCTTCAGGACTGTCATGCTAGGTAAGGCACCAATTTGTTAATGCTCTCAGGGGTTTTGATATGAGGGAGGATGAAGAAGAAGTGCCTCAACAAAACCAAGACATGGCATTCTCTGCCCAAAGAGGCAAGGGAAGAGGAAACTACTCTCAAAGAAGAGGAAACAATAATTTCAATTCTAGAGGAAGAGGCTTTAAGCCTGCTGGACAAGGAACAGGTTCTTATAACAATAGAAACGGACCAGGTCCTCAGAACAGTTCTTCAAGTGGAAGTCATGAGAGGAACAATAGTGATGCGTGTCAAATTTGTGGTAGGACTAACCATACTGCTCTTAAGTGTTTTTACATGTGGGATTACTCTTACCAAGCCGCAGATGAGCTACCACAAGCATTGGCTGCTACTAATCTACAAAACACTGATGACACCTTGTATGTGGACTCAGGAGCAAGTAGCCATATGACACATAACTCAGGTATCCTAACTGATCTTAAACACTACAATGGACCAGATAAAATCATTGTTGGGAATGGATCAAAGTTAGACATAACACATGTTGGAAACATATCCAGATCAGGTCTAAAGTTAAAAGAAGTTCTTGTAGTCCCTAAGATTAATAAAAATTTACTCTCAGTTGGTAAGCTTGCAAAGGATAATTATTGCACTCTTGAAATTGATGAAACTAACTTTGTTGTAAAGGACAAGAAGACAAGGACACTACTGGCCAAGGGAACTAAAAGGAATGGACTCTATGCTTTGGAAGATAACAATCTCTATGCTTTGACTGTTGCACATGATTGGAACACGTCAGACAACATATGGCATACTAGATTAGGACACCCTAGTTTGAAGTCTTTAAAAGTTTTGGATAGTAATAGTTGCATCAATATTAGTAGTTGGAATAAAATGCCTACTGTTTGTTCTTGTTGTCAGTTGGGAAAGAGTTGTAAACTTCCATTTGGTTTGAGAAATAAAATTGAGAAAGAACCTTTATTGAAAATCCATTGTGATTTATGGGGACCTGTTCCTGTCGAATCTTCCCAACATATGAAATATTATGTCGTTTTTGTTGATGATCACACGAGATATACATGGATTTATCCACTGAAAAAGAAATCTGAATTCTTTGAGGTCTTTCTAAAATTCTAGAAAATGGTGGAAAAACAATTTTCTAAAGAAATTAAGATTTTTCAGTGTGATGGAGTACTAAGCATTTGGAAGATTGTGGCATTATGAGACATATTTCATGTCCTAACACACCTGAACAAAATGGAGTTGCAGAGAGAAAACGTAGGCATATTGTGGAGACTGGCTTAACTCTCCTACTTCATGCTAATCTACCTTTGTTTCTTTGGGTTGAGGCTTTCCTCACTGCAGTATTTCTCATCAATAGACTGCCCTCCTCAGTCCAAAGATAGTGACTCCATTTGTTAAGTTGTATGGGGAACAACCTGATTATAACAGCCTAAAAGTGTTTGGGTGTAGATGTTTCCCATATATCAAGGGTAACAACAAGTTCAGTCCAAAGACCTACCCTTGTGTGTTCATAGGGTACAACAGCTTACACAAAGGATATAGATGTTATCATCCCCCTACAAGGAGGGTTTACATATCCAGACATGTTGTGTTTGATGAAAACACATTACCCTATGCGTCTCCAAAGCAATCTCAGACTAACATTGATGTCTCACCTCATCTTGCTACTTTTGTTGAGTTTTTCTCTAAACTGCAGGCACATGATAATTCTGATTCAGGGGAAGTACAGGCTGCTAGTCCACACATTACTGGTGATAATGTTGCTATAACTCATATACTCCTTGATGATGAGAGTACTATTGACCTCTCAGGTGCAGGATCAGATGCTGAGGAACAGGTCGAAGGTGATGCTCCATACAGTAGTATTGAAACTCCAGTTGCAGATTTTGGATTTGCTAGTAGCAGTGAGGAACATGTTGCACTTACAGGTCCAGCCAATAAGCATCATCAAACAACTACTTTAGTTGATGTACCAGTTGACCATCAATTTGACAATGCTACACTCCAGTCAACTACTTTGGTTGATGTACCAGTTGAGGTACTTCCCGCACCACAAGGGCATTATATGATCACTAGGCACAAGGCGAAGGAACATCACTTGTCACTTGTTGCTCGCAGCAGCATAGAAATTTTGAGAGAACCAAATACTACTAAGGAAGCACTAAGGTCACCTCATTGGGTTGCAGCAATGCAGGAAGAAATTGATGCTTTACATACTAACAAGACATGGATTTTGGTGCCCAAATCTCCTGGTATAAATTTGGTTGGCTCAAAATGGGTGTTCAAGACAAAGTTAAAAGCTGATGGGACAGTAGATAGATACAAGGCCAGACTTGTGGCAAGGGGATTCTCGCAGCTTGAGAGGATAGATTTTGAAGAAACATTTAGTCCCGTGGTTAAAGCCACAACTATTAGGGTGGTTCTATCCATTGCTATTACTTTAAAGTGGGAAGTTAGACAACTAGATGTCAAAAATGCCTTTCTCCATGGCTTCTTACAAGAGGAGGTGTACATGAGTCAACCTCCTGGTTTTATTGATCCCCAATATCCTCATCATGTGTGTCTACTTAAAAAGGCATTGTATGGTCTTAAACAAGCACCAAGAGCCTGGTTTGATAGGTTTAACATGTATCTCTTACACCTTGGTTTCATTTGTAGTAAGGCTGACCCTTCCTTATTTACTTTGCAAACTCACAAAGGCAAAATATTTCTCTTGTTATATGTGGATGATATTATTGTCACAGGAAGTAATCCATCTCATGTCTCAGAGTTGGTTCTCTAATTTGGGAAGGAGTTTGCTATGAAAGATCTTGGCCCTTTACACTTCTTTCTAGGAGTTGAGGTGAAGTATTTCGAAGGAGGAATTCACTTAAATCAAAGCAAGTATGCTGCTGAGTTGCTGGCCAAGACAGAGATGAGTTTGTCAAAGGCTGTAGCCACTCCTTTGGCGCAAAAGCATGGTTTGCATGAAGCTGTGGGAAGTCTTGTAGATGCCTCATTGTACAGAATGATAGTAGGGAGCCTTCAGTATTTGACCCTCGCAAGACCTGATATCACTCATGCCGTGAATTTAGATAGCCAGTTTATACAAAGCCCAAACACTGAACACCTTCAAGGGGTAAAAAGGATTCTCAGGTACATCAAAGGTACTCTACATTTTGGACTCAGAATTATTTCACAGTCACCATGTAGGCTGTATGGCTACTCAGATGCTGATTGGGGTGGTTGTACCACCACTAGGAGATCAACTACAGGCTATAGCATCTACCTAGGTGCAAATTGTATTTCTTGGACCTCCAAGAAACAAACCACAGTAGCCCGATCGAGTGCTGAAGCTGAGTATAGAGCACTAGCCTCCACTGCTGCAGAAATGACTTGGATTGTGTATCTTCTTCATGACCTTGGAGTGTTCCTTCGATCTGTTCCTACGCTGTATTGTGATAACATGAGTGCCTTATACATGACGGTTAATCTAGTTATGCATGCTCGAACCAAACATGTTGAAATGGACTGTCATTTTGTTCGTGAGAAAGTGGCTAGGGGACAACTTCTTACTCAGTTTGTGAAGTCTAAGGATCAGCTAGCTGATATTCATACCAAAGCCTTAACAAAACAGGTTTTCTCTGGTTTTCGCAGCAAGCTAGGAGTTACAGTTCCTCCACTCACTTAGCTTGAGGGGAAGTGTTGAAGGAAGCTTGAAGACTGATGGAACATGTCGAAGGAACAGGTCCATCGAAGCAGGCTGACGAGTTAGAGTTAGGGTCATATTAGGACTAGACTACTAAATCCTAAGTTATGTACGACTAAGCTACTGTATATTGCAGGAGTCGACTAGGATAAGATATTAGAGTTATAATACAATACTACTCATGTAAATAATTGTGTTGTAGTAGGATTCCTAGTATAACTAGAATAGGACTCTTCTCCTATATAAGGAGCTTGTAACTCAACATTATTATCATCAATACAATCCTTGATTTCTCTAATCCTAGACGTGAGATTTCTACAGTAAAGAGTTTTGTTTGTGGGGAAATTTTTCTCTTAGCATTTTAATACTTTCTTTTTATTAGTTTTTCATATGTAAGTCGATTGACCATGTCATATAATAATATTATGTTTTTAGTATAAATTTTTGTCATCTAATATATTGATATCATGATTTGCAATTGTAAACTTTTGCATGACGCCCTAATCACTTTCAAACCCAACAATTTCTATAATCAGTTAGTGTTTTCACAATTTAAGAAGACATTTGACAAAGAAAATAAAAAAAAAATACAACTTCAAATTAATTTCATTGCAAACACAAATTTTAAAATAAGATGAAACAAAAATTAAAATTTTCATGACCAAACTGATTTTTAATTTATATTTTCTTTAACGCACTCAGATAGAAAAGTGACTATGTTCAATTTACTGTAACATCATTGTTGAGGGAGGTGTTACTTACTTCTCTTTAATTTATGTGATATAATTTAATTGAATACAAATTTAAAAATATAAAAAGATTTTGGAATATATCAAATTAGCCTTAAAAGGTGTATTGACTCGTTAGGTCATTTTGAGAATTAGTTTTCTTTATTTTATCGAAGACCCTTTTCGTAAATTTTAAATGATAATTTTGAACTATTCATTTAGTTATGATTATACAAAATGATGTTTTTTTAAATAATTAAATTAATTGCTTATTAATGGGCCAAACCTGAAATTTATGTAGGGAAACTTTCGGAAATAACTACAATAATTAAATTAATTATTCTCCTCAGCTATCGTATTCATAACTACTGACCGTAGCTATATTTTAAGTTTTTATAGGAATGATCGTTTGTATAATTAGCTTCTTTTCAAAGCTGTATACAAAACTGAATTCAAATTTTTGAAAGGTAATGGCGGTAATCTCGGTTAAGAAAGGCATACAATTCCTTAATTCGCGAAATATTAAATCATTAGACTTCATACCAAATACACCACAATTTCTTCGTACCAGCAACCCAATTTTTGAGATACTGATATCGACGACTTCATTTAAAAAACAAATCAATTGATTTCATCATTGATCAACAGGTACATAATACATTGAATTCACGTCTTTTTATCTTTTGTATTTGTATGCATATGTATAAATCGATTGGTAATTATATAGAATTTGTTGTGTATTCGCTTCATCTTTTTGAGGTCCAATATTGAATCGATAGGTAATTTGGTTTTCTAAAGCTTTGTTTGAATATCGATTTTCTATTACATTTTGGCTGAATTCTATATGAATCGATTGGTTATTAGATGTTCTAATTGAATAACTTAATTTAATTGTATTTGAATTGATCTGGTAATGGGGAACATGAACAGATTTCAAACTGTAATTGTATAAATTCTCTATTGATAATTGGAGCTTTGGCTGAATGTGTTATATTTTGGCTGAATTCTATATGAACCGATTGGTTATTAGCTATTATAATTGAATAACTTGTTTTAATTGTATTTGAATTGATCTGGTAATGGGGAATATGAACAGATTTCAAACTTTAATTGTATAAATTCTCCATTGATAATTGGAGCTTTGATTGAATGTGTTGTATTTTGGTTGAATTCTATATGAATCAATTTGTCATTAGCTGTTCTAATTGAATAACTTGTTTTAATTGTATTCGAATTGATCTCATAATGTGGAATATGAACAGATTTCAAATTGTAATTGTATAATTTCTCCATTGATAATTGGATTTTTGGTTGAATGTATGTTTTGAATAATTTTCTGTGGAATTAATGTCCGTATAAAATAGTGTTAATATATAAATATAGAGTTGATATATGTAATTGTATAACTTATCTATCGCAGTACATAATTGTATAAATTAGTTTTAGTGAAATTGTTGTTTGAATATGTATAATTCATTGATGGTTATAATTTTAGTAGAATTAATGTCTGTATAAATTATTCGTAATTGTACAAATAGAGACTTGATATATGCATTTGTATATAGGGGTGTTCACGGGTCGATTTAGATCGGTTATTGGTAAAAATCAAAACCAAACCAAACCAAATATAATATACATTTATTGGTTTTGTGGTTATCGGTTTCGGTTTGGTTTGGTTCGGTTATTCGGTTGTTAACCATACACAAAAATAAAAGAAACAATTCATTCAAAATGTGAAAAAAGTGACAACAATCCATTCAAAACAAAAAATAGTTAGAATGACTTAAATTACCGAACTTTCGATCACTGAATTTACTATCAATAAAGCTTTAATATTCACTATATTGGACTAGAAGAAAGAGACAATAACATTTTCAGTCCCACAAAAAATTGTCATAGACACTCATATACATGAAATCAATAAGATAAATATTTTCACCTTGGGCATTCTTGCTTTCAATAAGTAAAGTATAAAGAAATTTTAATGAAAACATATATAAGAGCTTTAAAATTGTTTATAAAAATAATAGATTAAGTATATATATTAATAAAATATATGTATATAATTCATCGGTCGGTTCGGTTATTTCTTCGGGTTTTTTCCGAATAAAACCATAACCAAACCAAATACTATCGGTTTTCCAAAATCTAAAACCAAACCAAACCAAACCAAACCCAAATAAAATCGGTTTTATTTTATCGGTTTGATTTGATTTTTCGGTTTGGATCGATTTTTATCCAAACCGTGAACACCCCTATTTGTATATTTGATCTATTATCGTCCATAGTTAAATCTATTTCACTCTTTAATAGCTTCAATTGATAATTATTGTATAAATTAGTTGGTATCAATTGATTTCAGTTTGAAAAATTAAATAAATTAGTTTTGATGGAATTACTATCTGTATAAAATGACTATTTCTGTTTGTAATGTATAAATGGAATAATCACAGTTAATTTTTACTTATATTTAATTGTATACAATAATGTCTTTTTAACACCCCATATTCAAAAAAGGGAAATGAACTAGACTTTGGGAAATTGCAGGTGCCAACCACGAGGGCCACCCACGACCCGTGAATGGGACCACGGACCATAGGTGTGGTTCGTGGATGGCCCTGCCCAGAGTGGCCTAGAGGCTTAGGACCAAGGCCTGACCTACAGACAGTAGGCCAGACCACGATCAGTGGTTAAGGTCCGTGGTTCGAGGCCCAAAAACCAACTTTCTAATGGCCAACCACGGTCCACCAGGACGGACCGTGGGTCAGACCACGGCCTGTCGACTGGGGTCCGTCGGTGGCCAGCTGTTAGTTATTGTTAAGGTCGGTTGGGTCTTTTCCTAATTTATTTATTCCTATACTATGTCATTTTTCCTATATTTAGAACCCCTATACCCTTTAACCCCCAAATTCACCCCATTTATTTCATTCTTCAATATTCACAAAAAGAAACCAATTCCTCTCTAAATATTCTCTCTCTAGAAATTTGAAGAAGAAGAAGAAGAAAGATTCTAAGGTTCCAATTCCTCCATTGAAGGCTAGCAATTGGAGTCAAGGTATGATAGTTTTCATCCATAGATTCTTTCTATCCATGGACTTTCCAAATTCCTCTATTTCAAATGGTAGAATTCCCCCAATTGAGCTAGGGTATTTATCAATTAGCATGAGTTCTTATCATTATTGATTTAAATGATTTAATTATGATCTTCTATGTATGAATTGATGAATTGCAATGCTTTTATGATGAATTCCCCTATGAACCCATGTGATCCCTATGTTTTCAAGTTATGAACTATATGTTGTGGGATTTGATCTTCAAGAAAGAGTTTTATGAAATTGAGCATGTATTACTAGTTTTACATGAATTTATGATAACATCCATATCTAACCCATGTTTTCTAAGAGTTGATGATTGAAATAGGGTTTTGACCTCAAGGAGGCGAATTATGGACTTGCACATTATTTTTATGAAATCTATGCAAATTTTTTAAGGGTGCTTTGAGAGCAAAGTACCAATGATGATATTGTATTGTGAAAGGAAATTCTCACTAAAACACATACTAGCATGATGTGAAAGGTTTTCTCACATAGAAAGGTATCATAAGTTGAAAGACTTTCTCACCTAATTGAATCAAAGACATGGAGCTATCTTCATGAAACTAGCTTGAATTGGCTGTCCAAGGTCACCTTTTCATGAGTAATGAAGTCAAGTAAGAAATTACTATTTCGTGGGAATTCATGATTAGCACCCAGAGGATATTGATAGTGAGATGGAAGCTCTCCCGTTAGTAGAGGCCGGGGTTCCAAAGAAATCTCATGAGATGGAAGCTCCCCCATTAGTAGAGGTCGGGTTTCTAGTAGAAATCTCCTTATCCCATAAATACGTGCCCACATAGGTTGATTAGTTAGTGGATCCACTTAAGCTAGAAGTTCAAGGTTCTACCTTCGGCAAGTAGGATACCTCTTTTCGGTGTGGGATAGACACCAGATTCCATGTTTTAGCTCACATGGTCTCAATGTTGGTTAAGGATAATTTCCCCACAAGTAATAATGAACTAAGGTTACTCAAGGAGTATCACATATGAGTTCAAAGCTTTTAAAGAAAGAAGTTAGGTTGCATTGACCATGGTTTATGATTTATATTTTTATAACTCTTTCATACTATGTTTTATCTTGGTCAATTGCATGTCATGAAATGAAATGTCCCCTTTTAGAGTGATTTAAATGTTTTATGCATGGCTATCATACTTGGTACATTGTTTTGTACTAATGCATATTCTTGACTAAATTTTCCCCAAATGTGGGGTCCGACAGGCAGGTTTCCGAGTCTCGTGGCTAGTAGTTGAGTTCGTAATTTTCTCGAGCTTTGGTGAGTCCTTATGCTTCGAGGACGGAGTTATTGTTTTTAGTTTCTTTCATGTATTTCTCTTTTGGACATGATGTATGGTCTAGGTCCAATTTCATTCTATTGTATTAGATGGCTATGATCAAACAAGAGTTTAGACTTCCGCTTTTCGTTTTATAAAAATGTTTTGGACTTGGACTATTGTTTTACTCTTATTGTTCTATTCTTATGTTATGAGAGCTAAGTGACTTGTATGGAGTCCTTCGGGGTTCTATACGCCATATTACATCTAGGGTGTACCCATAGGTCGTGACAAATTTGGTAATCAGAGCACAAGGTTTAGAATGGTCCTACAATGTCTCATAAGACACGTCTAGTAGAGTCTTGTTCATAAGTGTGAAGCGCGCCACATTAATGAATGAGAGGCTATAAGATTATTAGGAAACTCCACTTCTTTCATTACTTGTAAGTCGTGTGATAGAGTTTAACTCTATAAAGTCTCTCTCATAATCCTTACCCTATGTTCTTCACGATATGGCTACCCGAAGAGCTTATGTTAGAAGGAATGTGAGGGAGAATGTAGAACAAGAGTCTCCTCCCCAAGCTCCTCAAGTTCCGGTCGATCATTTGGTCGAGCATGTTTCTAATACGAAGTTTAGGGCTGTTTTTCAAGTGTTGGCTCAAGCCGTGGCGGTCCAAGCCAATAGGGAGGTTATGGTTCCCGCATGCTCAAATATGAATTCGACGGCTTTAAGGTGAGGGACTTCTCAAGGATGAATCCTCCGGAGTTTCATGGTTCCAAAGTTGAGAAAGATCCTCAAGAGTTTATTGATGAGGCCTATAAGGTGTTGATGATCATGGGAGTTATGCCGGTGGAAAAGGTGGAGTTGGCCGCTTATCAATTGAAAGGTGTGTCTCAAATATGGTATAACCAATGGAAACAAAGGAGACCGGAAGATACGGGTCCTCTTGATTGGGAGAAGTTTAAGGCCGCGTTTCTTCATAGGTTCTTTCCCCTTGAGATGAGGGAAGCCAAGGTGCTTGAGTTCATTATCCTATAATAAGGGGGTATGAGTGTGAAGAAATATGCTCTAAAGTTCACTCAATTATCTAAGTACACTCCATCAATGGTTGCAGATCCAAGAGCTAATATGAGTAAGTTTATGGCGGGTGTATCCGAAATGGTGGTAAAAGAGTGTTGAACCGCAATGCTCATTCATGATATGGAAATCTCTTGTCTCATGGTACATGCACAACAAATTGAGGAGGAGAAACTCAAGGAAAAGTCTAGCGAGGAAAAAGGGCTAAGACCGGTAAAAGTAATTTCTCTATAACACAAGGTCCGATGGACAAGGTCGTCAAGATTCCGACAAAAGTTTTCCAGTCAAGGTTCTTCCAATGCTCCTCCAAAGTTCATCCAAGATAGGGTGTCTAACCCTCAGCCTCAAGGAGGTAATGGTAGTAGATCTTCATTGTCTAGGCCTAATTGTACTAAGTGTGGAAGGAAGCACGATGGTAAGTGCCTAGCCGGCACAGATGGTTGCTTCGGTTGTGGTAAGAGTGGTCACAAAATGAGGGATTGCCCAATGATTATGGCTAAATGAAGAGAGGGAAAACATGCTACTCCTAGTGGTTCGGGTTCCAATGCTCCTAAGCAAAATCGTTTCTATGCTCTACAGACTAGAGGTGAATAAGAGAGTTTTCCAGATGTGGTTATCAGTATGTTGAAAGTTTTCCAACTTGGTGTATATGATTTACTTGATCCCGGTGCTACCTTGTCTTTTGTGACACCATATGTGGAGATGAGGTTTGATGTGCTCCCCGATGTGTTGGTAGAACCTTTTTCTGTCTCTACTCCTGTTGGTGATTCTGTGGTGGCTAAGAGGGTCTAAGAAAGTGTCCCATTTCCCTGTCCAATAGAGTTACTCTTGTTGACTTGGTAGAGCTTGATATGTTAGACTTTGATGTTATCTTGGGTATCGATGGACTGCACTCTTGTTATGCTTCTATTGATTGTAGAACTCGTGTAGTCAAGTTCAGTTCCTGAATGAGCCTATCCTAGAATGGAAGGGGGGAAATTCTATGCCTAAGGGTTAGTTTGTTTCTTATCTTAAAGCTAGGAAGATGATTTATAAGGGTTGCTTCTACCATCTAGTAAGGTGAGGGATGTAGATTCTGAAACCCCTTCTCTTGAGTCGGTCCCCGTTGTCAATGAGTTTTCAGAGGTGTTTCCAGAAGACTTACCCGATATTCCTCCCGAGCGGGAAATAGACTTTGGTATTGACCTTCTCCCAGATACGCAACCTATCTTTATTCCTCCTTATCGTATGGCTCCGACAGATTTTAAGGAGTTGAAAGTACAGTGGACAGATTTGTTGGATAAGGGTTTCATCCAACCAAGTATCTCTCCATAAGGTGCTCCAGTTTTGTTCGTTAGAAAGAAACATGGGTCCCTTCGTATGTGTATTTATTATCGTTAGTTGAACAAGGTGACCATTAAGAACAAGTATCCTTTCCCAAGGATAAATGATTTATTTGACCAACTTCAAGGGGCAAGTTATTTCTCTAAGATAGATCTCCGATCGGGTTATCACCAATCGATGGTGAAAGATGATGACATTCCAAAGATGACTTTTCAAACTTGGTATGGTCATTATGAGTTTCTAGTAATGTTATTTGGGTTGACTAACGCTCCGGCGGCGTTTATGGACTTGATGAACAGGGTGTTTAGACAATATCTTGACATGTTTGCGATTGTGTTCATCGATGATATTTTGATCTACTCAAGGAGTAAGGATAAGCATATGGATCATTTGAGGATCGTGTTGCAAATTTTTAAGGACCAACAACTTTTTACAAAGTTTAGTAAATGTGAATTTTGGTTGAGGTCTGTACCTTTCCTTGGTCATATTGTTTTGAGTAAGGGTATCGAGGTAGATCCTAAGAAGACGGATGCGGTCAAGAGTTGGCCTAGACCTCTAACTCCCTCGGATATTAGAAGATTTTTGGGTTTGGCTGGTTACTATAGAGGATTTGTTGAGGGATTTTCTTCAATTGCCTCTCCTTTAACTACTTTGACTCAAAAGAAGGCTAAGTTCATATTACCCGAGTCTTGTGAGAAGAGTTTCCAAGAGTTGAAAGATAGACTTACTTCTGCCCCGGTGTTGACCTTACCGAAAGGAATGGATGGTTTTGTGGTTTATTGTGATGCCTCAAGAATTGGGCTAGGGTTCGTGCTAATGCAAAATGGGAAAGTTATTGCCTATGCCTCAAGGCAACTTAAAGTCCATGAGAAGAATTATCCTATTCACGACCTTGAGCTAGCGACGGTCGTACTTGCCTTAAAGATTTGTTGGCACTATTTGTATGGAGTTCATGTTGATGTGTTTACCGATCATAAGAGTTTGCAATATGTGTTTAATAAAAAAGATTTGAATCTTCGCCAAAGAAGGTGGCTTGAGTTATTGAAAGATTACGACATGAGTGTTCTTTATCACCCCGACAAGACTAATGTGGTAGTGGATGCTCTTAGTTGGTTATCTATGGGTAGTGTTGCTCATATAGAAGAAGAAAAGAAAGAGTTGGTTTAAAATGTTCATAGATTGGCTTGGTTAAGTGTTCAACTAGTGGACTCCACCAAAGGTGGTGTTATGGTTCACAATGGTTCCAAATCATCTTTTGTGGTGGATGTGAAAGCCAAGCAAGGTCTTAATCCAATTTTGGTAGAATTGAAAGAAGATGTGCTTAAGAAAATCGTCAAGGCTTTCTCCCAAGTGGGATATGGTGTCCTTAGATACCAAGGTCGATTATTTGTTCCAAATGTTGATGACTTAAGGGAACAAATTTTGATAGAAGCCCATAGTTCGTGATATTCTATTCACCCGGGAGCCACCAAGATGTACCGTGTTTACGGGAGGTCTATTGGTGGAATGTGATGGAGAAAGATATTGCGGGTTTTGTGGCTAATTTTCCAAATTGCCAACAAGTAAATGTTGAGCATCAGAAACCGAGAGGTTTATCCCAAGATATTAACATTCCTACTTGGAAGTGGGAAGACTTGAATATGGACTTTATTGTTGGATTGTCTCGCACTCGGCGACAACATGACTCTATTTGGGTGATAGTAGATCGGATGACGAAATCCGCTCATTTCCGTCCTATCAAAATTTCCTATTTGGCGGAGGACTATGCAAAGTTGTATTTGAGAGAAATGGTAAGGTTGCATGGAGTGCCCTTGTCCATTATTTTTTATCGTGGTACCCAATTCACTTCTCAGTTTTGGAAGTCATTCCAAAAGGGGCTTGGCACTAAGGTTAAGCGTAGCACGAATTTTCATCCCCAAACTGATGGAAAAGGGGAGAGTACTATCTAAACTTTGGAAGACATGTTAAGGGCATGTGTGATCGATTTTAAGGGCAATTGGGACGACCATTTGCCATTGATTGAGTTTGCCTACAATAACAGTTATCACTCAAGAATCGATATGGCTCCATTTAAGGCCTTATATGGTAGGAGGTGTAGATCTCCTACAGGTTGGTTTCAGGTGGGTGAAGTTGCCTTAATAAGTCCCGAATTGGTTTATGAAGCCATTGAGAGAGTTTGACTCATTAGAGAGAGGTTGAGAATGACTCAAAGTCGGCAAAAGTCTTATATCGATGTGAGAAGAAGGGATCTAGAATTTGAGGTCGACGATTGAGTTTATTTGAAAATCTCACCTATGAAGGGTGTGATGAGTTTTGGTAAGAAGGGGAAACTTAGTCCCCGGTAAGTAGGCCCGTATTAGGTTTTGAGACGCGTTGGTAGGGTTTCTTATGAGTTAGATTTACCAAATGAGTTGGCAATAGTGCATCCTGTATTCCATGTCTCTATGCTTAAAAAGTGTGTTGGAGATCCGACATCCATAGTTTCCCTAGAAGGGTTGGGAGTTGACAAAAGTCTTTCTTATGAGGAGGTTCCGGTTAAGATTTTGGACCGGCAAGTTAAGAGCTTGAGAAACAAGGAAATAGTTTCCGTGAAGCTTTCGTGGAGGAATCAATTAGTGAGGGTGCTACTTGGGAGGCCGAGGCCAAATGATGTCCCGTTATCCTTATCTTTTTCCTTCTACTTCTATTCTGGCTTGAGGTAATGAGTTCCTCTTGAGTTGTCCTTGTTTTGGGAGTCATGTGTTTTCATGTGTTTCCATGATTTCTTTATGATGTGCATGTTCATGAAAACTTCTGTTTCGAAAGAAAATGAGTTTATATGATTGATTTTCCTCATGTTATTGTGCATTGAATATGAGTTGCCAATAGACTTCATGAGATTAATTGATGAACATGCTTTAGATATGCTTTTTGAGAGTGAATTGCATATGAGCTCCATGAGATTGTGTTGAACATGTTTTTAGCTCGGAGAAGGTAGGTCCTCCTTGAAAATGAGTAATGCTGAAATTTCATCAAAGTGGAGTTGATGTTTCCTTCTTATATATGTGCATTGCATGCATAATGGGCTGATAGAGTTAGTTCACCCCACTTATGATGTTTTGAGAATGTCCTAGCTTGGAGTCGATAGTTCCTCCTTGGTTTTATGCATTGCATAGTATGTTGGGTTGTTAGTTCCTCCCCTACTCATTTAGAACCAGTTTAAATCTCATTCGAGGACGAATGGTCCCAAGGGAAGATATTGTAATACCCCGTATATGAAAAAGGGAAATGAACCAGACTTTGGGAAATTGAATGTGCCAGCCACAAGGGCCACCCACGGCCCGTGGATGGGACCACGGACCGTAGGTGTGGTCCATGGATGGCCTTGCCCAGAGTGTCCTGGAGGCTCAAGACCACGGCCTAACCTACGGACCATAGGTCAGACCACAGTCCGTGGTTCGAGGCCCAAAAATCAACTTTCTGATGGCGAACCACGGTCCACCAGGACGAACCGTGGGTCAGTCCACGGCTTGTTGACTGGGGTCCGTCGGTGGCCAGCTGACAGTTATTTTTAGGGTCGTATAGGTCTTTTCCTAATTAATTAATTCCTATTCTATGTTGTTTTGCCTATATTTAGAACCCCTATATAAACTTTTAACCCCCAAATTCACCCCATTTATTTCATTCTTCAAAAATCACAAAAAGAAACCAATTCCTCTCCAAATATTCTCTCTCTAGAAACTTGAAGAAGAAGAAGAAGAAGAAGGACTCACCTAGGGTTTCAAGCTAAGGTTCCAATTCCTCCATTGAAGGCTACCAATTGGAGTCAAGGTATGATAGTTTTCATCCATGGATTCCTTCCATCCATGGAGTTCCTAAATTCCTCTATTTCAAATGGTAGAATTCCCCCAATTGAGTTAGGATTTTCATCAATTAGCATTACCTGAAAATCAAGGGTTTTACATCAGTTATTGACACAAAATAAGTATTTGAGGACACTACTTCAATATAAAAAATTCCCTAAATGAGTCCAAATCTCGGACTCATCAGTAGGATAGACTTTAAGGGAGATAGCCTTCTCCGAAAAAACTATCTCGAATCAGGTGATTTCTTTCGAACATCAACAATCATAACAATGAAGAACATCCCACACCTTAATTCATCCGCTCTTTAGAGCTAGATGGGTAGGATTGAGTTTAGGATTCACTCTCTCGAGCTAAACCCAGATCAACCCAATATCTACAAATCATTAATCAATAATCTTATTTCTAAAACCTCTCTCTCGAGCAAGCCAAGAACACAATATTAGAACTGCATTTTCAACTACAATTCATAAATTAAACCACAATTAATGATTAAACTCACTTCAATTTAGCATTTAAAATAGTAATTAATAATACCCATAAACTAATTCAACCCATAATCAGATGATCACACCCCAAGGATTGGGGTTTTAGACAAACATCATAAAAGAATAAAAACGATTACCGAATCGATTAGTCATCAACTGGGTAAGAGTAATTTAGTCTTTACAATGCTTCAATTTGCAGAATATTCGAAACCCACTTTCAAAATCTCCAAATTGGATCTCTAAAATTCTTCAAAACTATGAAAAACTACAAAGAAAAGTGTTCTAAACTAATTTAGCATTAACCAACATAAGTCCACTCTCTAAAATAATTGTTCAAAATCTAATTTATAGTAGCCAAAAATAAGCGACAAATGGCCATTTGGCGAAGTAAGTCGGGCTTGCCGAACCACTCTGCGGACTGCCCATTGATCTCTTTCACCGCCTTTTTGCCTTGGCACTTAGCATACTCAAGTTCTGTAACTTTGAGCGATCTCTCTTTGAATCGCGGAACTGCTCAACGATTTGCTGACTACTTTTTTTTGTCGCCGACTTGGTTTCTTCCCTCAAGGCTGGCACACTAGAACTTTAGGCGGTCAAGCTAGTTACTCGGCGATTCGCCAAGTGCTCTTGGCGATCACCAGGCTTGCCTGTTGACACCCAATTTTGGCTCCAACCATTTGTTTAACTAAAGTTTTAATAATAATAATAATAATAAAAATAATAAAATATATATATGTTATGAAATTTTTGTAGGAATACGAAAAGATTTTTAATTATTTAATTTATTTGATAAAATTTATTTCATAAGTATATTATATAAATATTACTACTTACTTTCTCATTTTTAAATTTCACGTCAAATAAATATTGTTTTAAGGGTTAACTCGATTTTTCTAATTAAATATAATTTCTATTATTGCGATAAATATTTTTTTGACATTTTAAAATTAAGAAGGCTTAATTAATTAATAAGTTACCAATTTATATTAATTTTATTTTTAGAATGACTAATTTATCAAATAAGCTAGTTTTGCAAAATATTTTTTTTAAAATTATGGCTATTTAATAAAGAAGAGGTTATAATTTAAATGAAGTTAATTTGATCAAATTTGGCAATCCAAGTAATTTTAATTTGGCCAATCCACGTGTGCCACATAAGAAGCACATGCATTGTGCTTCTTCAGATTCGATCTCAACCGTCCAATTTAATATAAGGGCCCAATTTAATTCAGCATTTTTCTATATA